>CM076575.1:907959605-908169807 GCA_034641835.2 Pinus albicaulis | reverse complement strand
ATCAAATAATTAAGACTTGTAATAGCTCACCTTGTGGAAAGGTAAAGGTTCTATTGAAGTAGAAACTTTTTTAGTCTCTGATTTTTTCAGTGCATCACTTTAACTCAAATTAGCAATGACAGATTTGTCAAACTTCTTAGAATCTGTCAATAATGAAACATTCAGATTCCAGACATTTTCAAGAGTAAAAATATCAGTGCAAAGTGATTTCCTAATTTATGATCCACTATTATGATAGTGAGTGGCTTGTTCACATGCCTTTTCAACTTATAAGTTGGCAAGAAGAAAAACATGCAGTGTCTGTGTTGCCACTTCCTCATAACCTGGGTAATTAGAAGTACATGTTATTACACAGAATGCACTTCCAACAGACAAATGTTTTTCAAGTGATGTTTTTCATTTGTGTGGAGAAGAATGGCCACCTTCTTTTAATTCACGTGCTTGTATTGCAGATAACGCTTATTTTGGTTTACAATTAGCTTTACTTGGCTCAGTAATGTCTTTATTGTATAATATAGTACTCACTGAAGTTGTCTTGAGGGAAACAATGTAGCCTTGAAATATCCTCTGGTTCTTGAACTTCAGAGGCCATAAATCGAGTTGTTACACTGCCCATGTAAATTATCTCAGCTTTCTCCATATAAGAAGCTAGTTTATGGTTACATGTGTGTGCCATATTTTCACTAGTCCATGGTAACATAGAAGACTACTCTTTTCTTTGACTCAAGGTTGTTGATGACAACTTTGTAACACTTACCTGGGCATACTTAGGAGTTTTTTTTTTTCCAAACACACTCATTATCGTTCACCATTTCAACATCTCTGACTGCAAACTCCTCTTCCATGACATTTTTATAAACAGATCCTGAATCTTTCAACAATTAATTATTTTCATTGTGCCTGTTAACTAGAATTTTGGTCAGATATTTTCATTTGGTAAGCACATGAGCAGTCTAAATTGAGAGTTTAGAAGAATTTGCATAGATTCTGGAGTTTTTTCTTCTGACCATACATTTAAAGGTCTCAAATTGCTTGATTTATATGTATTTGCACCCATTTAAAGGTCTCAAATTGCTTGATTTATATGTATTTTCACCCATTTAAAGGTCTCAAATTGCTTGATTTATATGTATTTTCACCCATTTAAAGGTCTCAAATTGCTTGATTTAAAGGTCTCCTCCTCATATGATGTACTATTTTGAATATTCTATTCTTTGCATATCAAACATTATAAAGCCTCTTGCACACTGTTCTCATCTCTTTTTTTTGAACATAATTCCGATAATCATTGCATTCATGAAGAAAGGATATATTCATGTGAAACCCTGTCCAGCTGCTTCTCTTGGCTAATGACATCACCTACATCCCATAGAAAATCCGACAATTGAATGTCGACTTGACCAAAGGCATTGCTTACTTCCTGCTGAGATTGAACAAGAGAATCAAAATCCAAAAATCTGCCTTCGAGGGTCTGCATGTAGGATAGCACGAACTTGAAGTTTGCCTCTTTTTCCCTTCTCTTCTATTAAAGACTCGAAAACTTCTTTTGGCCATCGCTACCTCCTATATTGCTGAAATTGGAAAAGCACTTCAACCTACTTCATATATCCCCTTGGGTTTGAAATCCAAAATCATCATTTCCACTATTCTTGTTTTCCGTATTTACTTCTGTTGAATCTGTATTTTGTGCTAGGTTATGAGTATATTGTTTTAAATTATTCACTTTAGAACAGAGACCAATCATAAGAATATTCTTATTTTTTGCAGGCCTGCAATCCATGACTGAGGACGAATTGACAGCAAACAATAAACCACATTGCTCAGAGGCATTCAACAAAATTGGCAGATCTTTGGTGTTTTTTCTCAAATTCACCCGACTGTTCAGATGCTGGCTGATTCTTCTTACTTGTATCTTCAAACCCATCTCCCAAAATATATAGCCATCTAGAAGGTAATGACTCTTTGAGCCCTTTGAAAATACACCACATAATAATCTCTGCCCAATTGTTTGAGCTGCTTATCAACTCACCAATGTCTGGTCCAAACAAGTTTCCTTCAAGGATCAAATCAATTTCCTCTTTTCAAATAGAGTTTAGAAGCATTTGAACAAATTCTGGAGTTGTTGCTTCTGACCATACATTTAAAGGTCTCAAATTGCTTGATTTATATGTATTTGCATCCATTTAAAGGTCTCAAATTGCTTGATTTATATGTATTTTCACCCATTTAAAGGTCTCAAATTGCTTGATTTAAAGGTCTCCTTCTCATATGATGTACTATTTTGAATATTCTATTCTTTGCATATCAAACATTATAAAGCCTCTTGCACACTGTTCTCATCTCTTTTATTTGAACATAATTCCGATAATCACTGCATTCATGAAGAAAGGATATATTCATGTGAAACCCTGTCCAGCTGCTTCTCTTAGCTAATGCCATCACCTACATCCCATAGAGAATCCGATAATTGAATGTCGACTTGACCAAAGGCATTGCTTACTTCCTGCTGAGATTGAACAAGAGAATCAAAATCTCTCCTTCCAGGGGTCATTACTCTGTGCTTTGAACTTGAAGTTTGCCTCTTTTCCCTTCTCTTCTATCCCGAGACTCCAAAAACTTGCTGCGGTCCATCCTTTCTGTCTCCCACTCACCTTTGTGAAATTTCAACACTTCATCTCTTCCCATATATATCCTTGTTTGAAATCTAAAATCATCATTTCCCACTATTCTTGTTTTAAATATTTATACATTGAATGTTGTATTTTTGTGCTGGGTTATAGGTGTATTGTTTCTTTGTTACTTGAAGCAGAGACATGTATAAAATATTCTTATTTTGTGCGGGGCACATAATCCATAGTGAGGAGGATAAATGACAAACAACAAACCACATTGGCATAAGGCATTCAACAAAAGATTAGCGGATCTTTGGTGTTTTCTCAGAATTCATGGCCCCATTGGGATGTTGTTTGATTCTTCTTACACGTATTTTCAAACCCATCTCCCAAAATATATAGCCATCTAGAAGGTAATGACTCTTTGAGCCACTGAAAATACACCACATAATAATATCTGCCCAATTGTTTGAGCTGCTTATAATCTCACCAATGTCTGGTCCAAACAAGTTTCCTTCAATGATCAAATTAATTTCCTCTTTTCAAATAGAGTTTAGAAGCATTTGCATAGATTCTGGAGTTGTTGCTTCTGAACATACATTTAAAGGTCTCAAATTTCTTGATTTATATGCATTTGCACCCATTTGAACTGAAAGCTATATTGTGAAAAGTTGTTTCAAGCTCAAAAGTATTATCCTACCTACAGAAGCTTGAACCCCAATAATCCTTACAGTGGCTACTTTCACCAAGTATAATATGTGCTTCATCAACATCATCAAACCTCAAACCTCAATTTCACAACCAGGATTTTTCTCTATAGCACTTTTTGTGATCCACCTTTAGGACACCGATTCTAGAAACATTCTTTCATGAAAATTACAACAATTGAATTTAAATTAGCCTCACATGGGTTTGTATTTCATTTCTGTATATTTTCACCTTTATTTATTGCTTTATACAATCTCCCCACTTTTCTTATCCATGTTCTGACGTTCCTTTGCACCTCTTGGTGCAATTGCTAGTTATAAGAATATTAAGATTCTGGATCTATTGATCTGAGATGGCTATTGCAATATAAATCTGAAAGATTCATGGGATTACTTCATGTTTGATCAGATTTTTTTAATGATGATGTTATCTTTGCGGGGAAAAGCTAGAATTTGAAGTCATATTAATTGAGCATTGTTGTTTTAAATTCATATGACTGATCCGATGTATATGATCATTCATTTTTATAGTTACTTTTAGTTTAATTATATCACTTAGCTCGTGCTTTCCATATATAACTTCTTTCTTACTTGAACTTTGTCTGTTTCAAACCTTTAGTGGAAAATGTTTATGGTTTCTGATGTCTTACAACCTTTATCAAGTTACATGCATTGTCATTAGAAAAAACAAGAGAATTTTGCTTGCCATGACTATATTTCTTTGTCATTGTTGACTTAAGAAAGTCTTTTAGCTACGAAACTAGTTTCAAGGTTATGGCATAACTTGTCATATAAATTAAAAATAAGTTATATTCAAAATGTTAACTTGTAAACTACTTAGTTGGTTTTACGCTTTCCATTTAAAATCTACTTCAGTTTGAACTTTGAACGAGTTGTTCCATATACTTGAATATTAAGAGATTTTGGTGTAAGGATTAAAAATTAGCCCGTAAGGCCTCTCAGTTATTCATTTATTTTATCTGAATATAAAATTTACTATTAAATTAGAGCCACTCGACACAAATACATCATAGATCAAGATCATACTTTGTAGAGTGTCGTAGAATAAAAATATGAGCAAGGACACTTAATTCTTTCAGTTTTCCTCGTTCTTATTCTTTTGGTGTATCTTTGTACCTTTAGGGGAAATTACAAGTTTAAGTCTAATTCTTTAAAGGGTGCTAGCTCAATGGAGAGAAACACTTGCTTTACAAGAAGGAGGTTGGTGGTTCGGATTCCATAGTACATGCAAGGATGTCTGGGAATGACGAAGAAATATCAGGTTTTGGTGGCGGATGCTCTTTTGGTATCATGACGACATGGTGACATTTTTCGACCCTCACCAAAAATATGAAATGGTGACGGTCAGCGAACACCACCATATATATGCATCAATAGTGACGACCATTAAAATTAAGGTACCATAAATCGTTGTTGTTTATATGAAATGGTGAAGTCCTTTACATTTGTCATTATAGTCATTATTAAGTGTGACGGACCTTGATGTCACCAATGCGTTTATGGTGACGGTCAATGAACATCGCCATATATATGCACCAATAGTGACAGCCATGAAAGGTCCATCACAAAAAATCGTTGTTGTTCATATGAAATGGTGACGGTCACTATCCGTCATTGTAATTAATATTCGTGACGGACCTTGAATGCCACCATATCACATACTTTCGGCGATGCCACCTTTAGTGACGTTCATTTTTTTTGTGACGGAGGCTATTGTCCGTCACCATTGCTCATATGAAATGGTGACGGTCACTATCTGTCACTATAAATCATTATTGGTGACAGACTTTGAATGTCACCACAACACCTATACTTTCGGCGATGCCACCTTTGGTGACGTTCAATTTTTTGGTGACGGAGGCTATTTTCCGTCACCATTGCTCATATGAAATGGTGACGGTCACTATCCGTCACTATAAATCATTATTGGTGACGTAGCTTGAATGTCACCACAACACCTATACTTTCGGCAACACCACCTTTGGTGACGTTTAGTTTTGGGTGACGAAGGCTCTTTTGACCCTCACCAATGAGCTTATGGTGACCATTTTCGCCCCTCACCAATGTGATTTTTTCTTGTAGTGAGTATTAGTTGATGGACTGTCATAACACAATTGTACCGCTACATATGCCGATTCATATGGACTTAAAAGCATCTCGCCACCATAGGATTCCAATTCATATTCTAAAGGAACATTCCATGTGTCATCAAATGGCATTGTGCTTGATATAATCATATTGATATTGGAAATAGTTCGAGGTACGTTAGGAGGAGGTATAGTGAAAGTTCCCATGAGAGCGGAATATTTAACTAGTCCTACCCCAACATCTTCATAAGGGATAACCATTTTTCCGACGTGCTGGATACTATCTGTGTTGGGAAAAATACTGAGAGGGGGGGGTGAATCAGTATTTAGGAATTACTCAACACTTTTTAATTTTTCTTACTTCAAAACCCATACGCTACTTTCCTGAACAAAACTCGCGTATACAAGCGGATATCCTTCATACAACTAGTGTATATACAGATATCTAGTTATGTACTTAATTCTTTACTTAGATCTGAGCATCATTCATTCATCTGATGTTTAGTTAGCAGTAAACATGTGCAGTAATAACAGAATAAACCATCACACATAAGCAACACACATGAACACCGGGATTTAAGGTGGAAACCCAAGAAGGGAGAAAACCACCGCTCCCGTCGTCTCAGTATTCAATATTTATTATATAGAGAAAACATGTTACAACAATGTACTGGCGCAGACTCATACCAGCACGCAGGCACCCACCTGTAGAAGGCCACAACCTTCTCTCGTTTATCAGCATCTCCTGGAAGGGAGCCACTACCCCCTGCTCTCTTTTACCAGCCTCTCCTAGAAGGGAGCCACTACCCCCTGCACTCGTTTACCAGCTACCACTGGAAGGGAGCTACAACCCCCTCACTGAAGGCTTCGACCCTCAGCACCACCATGGACCACGTTTCATCAATTTTCATATTGGATCCAATATATTTAATTGAACACAAATTGCAGGCCTCTTTTCATCATATTTTCAGACTGGACCCACTCTACACATTTAAGCTCATCATACATCAAACTGATACATATAACCCCATCAATTCATTCATTGAATCATCCACCAATCAACCAACGACTTGATCTTCAATTAGCATATTCATCATTCAAACAACCCAGTTATGTATGAATACATCATTGACAGATAACAATAAAACAGTAGAACAGATCAGATATTTAATACCACATACTTCAGCAAACCCTAGATTCCATACGCGCTTTTACTTCACTTAACCTGCGTATGCATGCGCTTTAACAGAAGCAAACCTGCGTATACTTCTGCACTCATTTCAAAACCAACATTACATTCCATACGCTCCTTTTCTTCGGCAAACCCGCGTATATACGCGCTTCCTCCTCGACGAACCCGCGTATAGATCTTCAGACATTTTAGGGCTGCACCATTCTTCAGACTAGATGAACAGCTCAGATCTCACCCCTTTTCTTTAGCAAGATTCGCCAGATCACAGATCTAAACACTCCATAAACAGATCTAGAAAATACATATACATTTCAGATCTAGAGATCCCTCTTCATCATTTTCTTCATAGGTGCATCATAGATTCAGATCTATCATCAAACTATTACCCTTTCCATTCAGACATACTTCAGATTCAAGTATCCATTCAAACCCAGACTCATGCACACCCATTGCACAAGGAATTTCTTCTCCTTGTATAGGTTTAGCCTTTTTCAATACTAGGAGCCAAAACCACTTTAACCACCGATGGTATTCCTGGACGGGATCAACTAGATAATCAAGCGCTCAATACAATGGGTCAATACCATGGTAATGCCCCTTGGTATTCTAATTTAGAGCACAAATGGCCATTTGCTACTTGGAACGTTCTTTTCCACGTGTATACGCGGCTTCCCTTTATCAAACTCACGTATACCTTGTGACATAACTTATTTATCTTTTCTTTGACACTTTACTGGAATTCCTTTCTTCTATCACTTCTGAGCTAGTCTATAAATATATCATCCTTCCTTTTGACACATAGATACATCAGATGTACGTCATTTCCATCAAGGACAACTTCGTCAAGCAGATTCCATCAAAGTCAATACATCGTATCACATTGCCAACTATCTCCTCCTTAACTCATCAAGTAGGTTTCCATCAAGGACATATCATCAAGTATGTTTCCATCACGTACAATAAGTTTTCATCAAGAATAACTTCATCAAGTAGGTTGCCATCAAGGACAACACTCTGCATCATATTTCCATCAATCTTATTTCAATCTTATTTCATCAAGTAGGTTGCCATCAAGGACAACACATGCCAACAATCTGTAGAGGTAGGTTCTGAAGCGAAGTAAGACAACTGATTGATTTAACAATATTTCCTTTATGATGAAACATGATCATTCGAAAGACTAATGAAACCATAGCGGTCATAGCATAAGACCAACTTCGACCCAGAAGAAGGTTGTAATCAATATGGACATCAACAACTTCCACCTCAAGCATTACGATTTTTCCTTCTACCTCTATAGGAAGAACTTGGAGTATCTAAATGGGAGAAAACCTCTTCCATCAAAGGCTTTAAGAATCGTTGGTGAATATTTGATTGATGGGGAACCAAGATTTTTGCAACAAGCTAAGGACATAATGCATGTGGATGCTCACTCATCAATTACTGTGTGAAAAACTCACCTAGATTTGACTAAAACTGGAATTTGAAAATCCATTTGATGTGGGAGTCTAGGTACAACGTTCTCTAGATCAAAGACAATGAGATTAGAGTCTTGAGGATCAATCGCTCCTATAGATGATAATAGTAATTTCCTCTGAGTTGGAAAATATTGTAGCACCTCGAGGGCCGACATTGTTGAAGGGGATATGGCCAAATATTCAATAATATTGTAAATCTGAGTGGCTCTCGCATGTGGGTTGAAAGCCGATTTTCGAAATACACCTTTGGCAGGCATTTTAATTAATAGATCAGGATTAGGTTTCTCTATTTTTAATGTTTCAAAAACCAGAGGATTTGATACTGGAGTTTGACTAGATGATTCAGTTTCTTTTCTAGTTATAGAACTCTTAGATCCATAGTCTTGAGATTACATCGCAACCATGAACTGGGACATCATCAGGATATCCACCGATGAATTGGAAGAAGATCCGATCATTTTGTTGTCTTGTGATAGAAAAGGATCTTTCAGAACGGTGAGTGTATGTGAACCTTTGAAAAAATTGGATACCTAGGCCCAATGTGGGCACTCTTTGGTGTAGTGATCCTCGTCGCAGATAAGACAAGGATAACGAGGTTTCCGTTTTTCATCTAGTGGTTCGGTTTTTCCTGATTTCTCTTTGGGGGAAATGTTTTTTTTATTTTTACCCTTCCCCTTCTTCTTATTGTTGGATGATCTAGCTTTGGTTTTAGTTGAGTCTATGATGTGAATCTCGACATAAGTTTTTAGGGGAGGATCTCTTGTAGGTGAATGTGGTATAGTTATGATTGGAGAACTAGATTTATATTATTAGTTCTTACTCTTTTTCATATTAATTGTACCAATTATACCCTCTATGGCATGAGAACCGGAAGGAGTTGCAGTGAGTTGACCTGGGTGTGGTAAATCAAGAATTTTTTCATACAAAGTACCAGGATGTGTGTAAACAAGGTCCAAATACTGGGCTTGAGAAATGACCTGCTCTTATGTTACAACGCCTCCTTTAGCTACATCTTCAGTAATTTTAGGAAGTAATTATTAGATGAACCATTCAGCCAGAATTTGATCCGAAATGAAAACTTTGACTAAGCGGCGTCGATGTCGCCATTCGTGTATGTGATCTGAAATGTATGTAGATGTACTTTGTTTTAACGAAGTCAAAATTTCCGTGCCATTATCATAATGGATTGGAAAGTAAAAATGAGTTAGGAAGGTTGTTGCTAAAGCGTTGAAATTGTTGAAAGAGCCTCATGGTAACTCAATGTACCACTTTTTGGCTAAGCCAATCAAATTTCTTTGAAAAAATATCAAATGAATCGAATCATCAATTAAAGAATTGGATGCACACCACAGATGATAAGTCATCACATGATTCAAGGGGTCTTCTCCTAATTTTCCTTCAAAATTTGGAATGTCACTGGGAAACTTAGTAGGCATTATTGTCCAAAACGGAAGATAATAAATCATATCATTCGTTAGCCGAGACAAGCCCGATAAATCTAAATTTGCAATGAATGGTAACCACTAGTTAGGGTCTTGCTGAGAAAATTGATAACCTTGAGGGACAATTACAGTACTCAGAGGAGGATATCCAAGAAGACTTGGGATAGCCTGAGCAGTTGGAATTGGTATACCTCCAAGGTATCTAGGGTTAGCCATACCAAACTGAGGTTGAATTGGTATTTGATACGTATAACCAGGGTATGGTTGGCTTTAGTAAACTAGATTTTTTCCCATTTGTCCATATTGTAATTTCCCTTGCAATGGTTGACTTTGAACAAACTGACCTTTGTCCCTGAATAGTTGGTCCTATAAAAGGTTTCCCTTGAATAGATTGACTAACAAAGGGTTGTCCTTGAAGGGTTTGACCTGTAAACGATAGACTTGTTTGTACCATTGTTGCACTAGGTTGTCCTACAGCGGTTTGAGGAATAGACTGAACTGTAGGTCCAATTTGATGAGTAGTAATCTGAGGAATTTCCTGTGTAACAATTGGTGTTTTCGTTTGAAGGGTTGTAACAATAGGGGTTTGAGAAACTCCCAGGATAGGTGTACTTTGTTTCTGAACAGAATTTTGCACAACAGATTGGATAAGAGTACTCAGAGTACTCGCATCAGCTTTATGGCTACCTGGCACAGATACCTGTGGGGTAATTTGAAGCGTACCTTGAACAAGTTGTTGGACTTGGGTAAAATCAAATTATCCAGCTAGCTGAGCAGGTTGATTATAAGGTACTTGCAATGTAGGTTTCAAATATTGTTGATTAAAAAAAGAGTTCTACATAGTATTTATCCCTCGGTAAGGAGTTCCCATCGAAGGTTGTGATGCAAAAGGTTGACCATAACTAGTTTGAGGCACCAGCACATAATTTTGATAATTACCAGGAATGTTTTTCCCTACAACTGGGGGATAAGTTCCAGTAAAAGGTTGTCCTCCTTGAAAGGATGGCTACTCTTGGAAATTGTGTTTCCCTTGGAAAGGTTTTTTCCCTTTGAGAGGTTGTTTCCCTTGAAAATGTTGCTGCCCTTGGAGAGGTTGCTGTCCTTGGAGAGGCTACTGCCCCCCAGGCGCTATATAGCCACCTTGTGAGCTAGCTTGAGGGATATTCACAAAAAACATATAGACATGTTCCATTGTCAAAGTTTCGGTGATAGACTCATACAAACCAGTTGGCATGGTATAAGTTTCTGAGAATGGAGATGCTCTTGAGAAAGTGCCAAAAAGTGACTGGTACTCAGTAGGAACAGAAGGACCACCATCCAAAAATGTTTCTGGTGATGAAGAAAACATAGATGACTCAGTAGACATGCTTTGAGAAGCCATGTTACTAACTTTGGGTAAAGAGTAGAATGGTGTGTGGCGTGGTGACCAAGTGTAACTAGAGTTATGTATAAAATCGATAAATTGATGATATACCAAGGATCCGGTCTAAAAGGAATGAAAGGGCAGAGTATCAAAGCTCAATCCCCTTGAAAGCTCCTCAACATGGTAAATATGAGGTAGTTAACAAGTGACCCTAGGCTCCTCAACAATGGTTAATCTGAGGTTTACCATTTGTATTATGTGCACGTCTTCTATCTTCACCAATGAAGTAGATGCGATTACCTCACTGGGTCCGACATGACCTTGTGCTTGACTCTTTTAAGAAGAGCTTCCCAGAACATAAATGCAACAATTGGATTTCCCTACCACAAGATGATATTTTTTTCTTTTATCTGCTTTTGAACGTTAATTATGACCTATTCCAATGCACTAGCTTAGGCTAAATTGGTGGAATGAGCCATAGAAAATGTAAAAATACCTAGATTAATTTTATTAAGCGCTTTATTGATTTGGTTTTTATTTACGCAGAGGGTTATGGAGACGAAACTTGATGATATTATGACGTGACTCAACATACTCTAAATGCATCAATATGAAAATGCAAATCTTTATTTCGATGAATTTCTATTTAAGAGAAAGTTGAAGGACTTTTGGACTCAAAAAGTACAAAATTCCTAAAATTTAAATAAGATTTATTTTTCATTATGAATACAATTTCATTTCCAAGCATGATCAATATCTCTTTTGTAATGAAATTTTTTGTTGATTACAAAGCCCAAAAAACTACAATTTTGATGAATAAACAATTCTCAAAAGAAAAGCAACTTCTAAAAACCCTAAAAAGTGTAAAAGCTTCAAAGGAAATCAAAGTTCTAGTCAACAATCCCAACTAAGATACCTATGAGTCTCTTTTAATGATTTTTCTTAGTTGAAATCAAGATAAAATGTTTTCCACTTGAACTAGTAGAAATGAAATCATAAAACACTAGTTTGAGACAAATCAGACTTCAGTAATCTGGAAGCTTTTCCTTTTTGCAATCAAGTAAGAAACAAATACTTAAATAAGTAAGGATGGGAAAAATCCTGGTGGCTCAAGAAGGAAATAACATAAAAACAACATCTTTGGAAAATGAATCTATCTTCCAAAAAAAGAAATAAAAAACCGGGGTAAACCCTAACTGAATTATGCAAAAAGGATGATTTATCAAACAAAACTCTAAGGTGTTAAGGAGGATTTCATAGACAGACTCTGGCAGCTAGTATAGATCAAGTTAAACCTTAAGAATTTGGTTATATGACACTAGAATAGAAAATCTTAATTATTTCAAAATTTCCGAGGGGGTGCGCAGTTTTTTAGTGCAAACCAGTGTGCATGTGCACTGAGCTATACTAGAAAGTTGTGTAGGTTGCCACTCTGTTTTCCACATAAAACCGCACAGGGTAGAGAAAAATTGGAAAAAAAAAAATAAGTCTTTCTAGTTCAGATAATATAAAAGGTTATATACCCAACCACACTCAGAAAAGTTAAGCTAGGAAAGCTAGACTGTCAAACCAAACAAAACCAAAGAAAAATTAAACTTGTCTTCCCAAGTGGAGTCGCCAATTCGTTTTGTGGATTAATCCCTCTTGCGGACAAGAGCGATCTCCCTAGTACCCCAACAGGTAACTAGAAATAAACAGCCATTTGAATGCCTCTTCCTCTAAACTATTTTCATTTTAGATTATTATAACTTATAAATGAGGAGGTTATGCTCCTACCTTTCGATCGACACGTTTGATGTCGCCTTTTTCCTTCCGCTCCAAAGCAATCCTTCAATGCTGAGAAGAACCTGCAATCACAAACAACGCAAAGGATAAAAGAATCTGCAGTATATAATAATCATAAATACCAGTTCAACTTAGTGATCGATTCTAAGTATTGACATCATTTCAATGAATTCAGGAACAAGACAATGAGAAAAAGATATCCATATGTATTATTAGAAACAAAAAAGAGCCATATACAACCTGAGCCTTGATGTTGTACAAATTTCTCATGTGTGTTTGCACCATCACTTCCTTGGTTTGAAAAGCCTTCCTCTCTAGAATGACCAGCGTGAATTTTTATTCACAAAGGTGTGATCTTCAATGTACAACCAACAACTTACTAATTCAGAATCTATGAATTCTATGAACTCTCTCTAGTTTAGAATCTACACTTCAACCTGAAACTTCAGCTCAATTTATAAAGAGATTGAGAAGGTTTCAGATCCATCAAGAGAGGGATAGGATCCTCTGATGCAGGAGAATTAGGCTCAGAAAATTATTTGTATTTTAATAGACATAGGAGTCTTGTCTTTTCAAGAAATTTGGTTTCCTATGTAATGTAATTATTAATGTTTTGAGTGATTTAATGAGAGATATTTAGAATAGGAAGTAATTAATATTTGAAAGGCATTTTGTAAATGTTCCCAAATGTTGGAGAACATGAGAGAATTAGGATAGTTGAGATTCCATAGGAAGTGAGATATTTGAGAATTAATTTAAAATTCTAATTTAAAATTGGTTTCATGATTTTGTGGATGAGAGAGGATCCTTAGGGATTAGTTGAGTCAAATGAGGACTTAGAGGATATTCTGGATTTTGTTGAGAAGATAGAGGATCTGAAACCAGAATTGGTTTCAGAACCATCTGTATAAATTGTAAAGCCTAAAAGTTATGAGAGGGGGATTCAGGATTTATATAAGAAGAAATAGGATTTGGATTGTGAAGCCTACGGGCCAAAGAATAGGTGAAGAGGCCACTGATTAGAATATCAGGCCAGGGAGAAGAAATATTTTGTAATTATTTGGTTATATATATATATATATATATATATATATATATATATATATATATATATATATATATATATATATATATATATATATATATACGAGGAGAAATTCGATTCTGAATTGGGTGAGTATGCCTTGATTGATGGAATTATGATTTTTATGTGAATCAAAGTTTGGCACAGTGTATATGTGTGCAGGTGAATCAGGAAAAATCAAAGGAATTTTCGTCATTGTGTATCTAAGCTACATGATCTATAAATTCATGAGACTGTGTGATCTTAATGGGTCAAACATTCATTTTATAATTGAATTCTGTGTGGATTGCGCATGTCAAATATTGAGCATTGATCACAGAATGGATTGATGCGACTAAAGAAAAGAAACTTGGTCTTTCGAATCGATGTCCAATTCGCACTGTGTAGAGGTGAGAAGAATAGAATGAGGTTAGATAGTATATAACATCAAATGCCTAATTTATATTTTGGTTGTGGTATATATGAGTGTATTTTATGGCTAAATATGAATACTATGCAGAATTGTGTACACACCAGAGAAAAGTTGCATTAAAGTGCCTGAGACATCATGGAAAATCATGATGATAGTGTTATGTTGACAATGGTTTGGAATCATCAGAAAAGGCTCAACAAAAGAGTAAATTAGGTGCTTAAATCCCTATACTCTGACATGGAATCGGGAGAGAAGGAACAACAGAAGTAAAATTTAGGTGTTTGGAGCACAGAAGTAAAATTTAGGCGTTTAGAGCCCTGAGTTAATGGCACAGTGGAGTAACGAAAGCAGTTTTGCAAAACGGAAATTGGTTTTCACATGAAATGAAAATGGTAAGCGGTATTTATTTCAGGAATGCGATTTTGTTTAAGAGGTGACACGTAGCAAGGTAAAACAACCCTTTTCACAAATATTAAAATCCCTAAACAGCGGATTAATTGAAATGCGATTTTGGCCAACAACCATTAGATCATGGATTTGAAAACCTACGGTGGAGATTTAAAATGCAAGTTATGCATCGAAATATGTAGAAAGCATAGATCGAATAGTTGAAAGGTAAGGTTTTAACTATCATGGTTGATTTAGTTTTTTAACTAAAGTCAAGATCGTGATAAAGCGAGATTTTATTAAAGTTTTCGTTTAAGTGTTAATAAAGGTTTTAAACTTTGATTAAGGGAAGAAATAATCCTGTGTAAGGGAATTTGGAATTTCATCATAAATTAAAGATGAAAAGATTTTAAACCTTGGTTTAAAGAAGGTTTTATTAAATATGGAAATGAAAAATCATGGGCATAATGATACACACATTTTTTATGCATAATTGTGGGTAAACGCATCTTAGGATGTGTCACGTGGTATCAGAGCTGGAAAAATATCTTTTGAAGGTTCGAAATTTTTTAATTAAATGCATGTGTGATGGAGGAAGTAAGAGGAGATTAGATTCTAAATCTGATAAGCAACAGATACACAGAAATTGAAGTATAACAAATATTTGTATAAATAAATGGGAACAGTCCAATCAAAGTACAAGATAATGGGAGAACAATGTCATGCAAAGATCTTGAAAGGTGAGATAGTGTGTTTTATTTAATCTGGTTTGAATATTTTGGTTGCAGACAAGATGAAATATCTCAACAAAGGAAGATCAAGCCTGAGGAGCAGTGATTTCTAAGTGAAAGAAGAATGTGGGAGAACCTAGAAGAAATTGGATAAAAAGGACAATTTTGTTCTTAAACGGTGCGGATGAGTTGAAGCCTAGAAGGAGCAGAGGAAAGCTCAAGGAGGTTCCAGAGATAGAGAACCATACTTGCCAAAAGTCCAAGTCCAGAGGAAAACTTGGTGTGGTAAGTGGTAGTAGGAAGGAATTGTTGTTGTAGAGGCTTAGAACAGCTCATAGTGAGGGAGTGAGTGATGAACTCATAGAGATGGAAAGAAGAAGGTGACTACTGAGAGTTATAGCAGGGGTTCTGAGCAAGACCACAGTAGATTAAAGGAGTGGAAAGTTGGCACAAGATTGTAGCAGTGAGACTGTAGGAAGAACTTTTGAAAGTTCTTAGAAATTGTAGCAGAACCTTATTAAAAATAAAGCTTGGAATAGACAAGGATAGTGGTGTCTTTAAATGAAGTGAATGCAGCAACCAGAGAAGAGAGCAAGATTTCTCAGTACAAGTTCTGAGAAGGAGAGAACTTAGAAACCAAACAGAGGAAAATTTTGGTGAGAAGATCAACTCAGGAGGAAGTTGATTGGTTGCAGGTGAAGAAGTTCACACAGAGGATAAGATGACTATGGAAAGTCATGTGCAAGGTTCAGAAGACAGCTACAAGATGAAGAAGAATGGTGCTAAAGAAATTTGCAAGAAACAGATGAGTCAAGAAGAGCACGACAAAGAGATTTATGAGATAAGAGAACAATTTAATAAATTAAAGATGATGATAGAAGAAAACTAGAGACATGGTTGGTCCATGAGGAAGAAGGTAAAGTGGCAGAGGCTACAACAGAAGAGAGAACAACAAGTGAATATGCATTTAGTAGAAGAGTTGAGAAAGCTTGAGCAGATGATGAGTGTGAAATTGAGATGTAAAAACCTTAGAGAAGCAGAGTCAGAAATGGAAGTTTCCATTTGTAGACCAGAACAGGGTGAAATTATGGGTGAATAGAATAATGAGGAAGATCTCATAGACTATTGGAATGATTCAGAACAATTCGAAGATATGTTGACAAGGAAAGTAGATGAGGCCATGATGCCTTTTGTTTTTAAAACTCATAGGTTTTGTGTTTTTGCAGGATGTACAGAAGATGATGAGCAATATTTTGAAGCTGTCAAAGTATGGGAAAGTATAAATACTTTGAAGCAAATAGTAATGATGAAGAATGTCTCTTGAATGAGAAGAGCAGTACTTAATTGCATTAGAAAGAAATTAGTAATGCTTTAATATTTGAAACTGTTACAACACAGAAAAAAAATCTTGTGGAAAGAAGAGATGAGATTTAGTTTGAAGAGCTTATATGTGAAGCAACAATTGAGACTGTTGAGCCTTGTAATTTTCAAACTGAAAATTTGTGTATAAATGCAGGGATTGTAAGTGATGATGAAGTAATTAAGGAATGTCAAAGATAAATTGCATTGTTGGAGTATTTTTTGGAGAACTCAGAGTATGATCATATGATTACAGAAGAAGGAATTCATAATTATGAACTAGGACAGGGAAACACCTTTAGAGCAGATAATGAGGGGAAGAGACTAGCTGACAGTCTCGAGAATTCTTTGGGAAGGTTGAATCAGTATATTGCGGTGCTGACAGAGGAAGAAATTTCAAAGTAGCATACCGATATTTTTCCAAAGGAAAAAGAGGCACTCAAGCCTTATGTTTTTTATTTTAATAATTGTTTTGTGAGTACAGGTTTTGTTGCAGATGCTGGAGAAAATTTGAGCAGTCAAGTAAATAAGGAAGAAGAAGATTATGTGGAAGTATTTAATCCATGGAACAGAGATATTAGAGTGCTGGAAAGAATGCTAGAAAGTTGGGATTTGATGCAAGAAGAGGTAACTATGGAAGAGAAAGAGCTTGAAGAAATGAAGAATGTGAAGATGGAAGAGTTAAAGGACAACAACAACAAACTAAAGCAAAGAAAAGGAGATGACAGTAAATGGCAGATTATGTATCGATCCAAGGAATTGTTGAAGAAAGAAGACAAAGACATTGTCATAAGTGATAATCGGGAAGAATTTATCAGTTGCAGTAACCAAGAGGGTAAGGATGAAAGGGTGGCAGTAAGAATAAAAGTTGAGGAATCAAAAGGTGGAAGTAATCAGGAGTCAGAAGATATATTAGACAAAGAAATTGAACTGATGAGAAGAAAAATGATGAAAGTGTCTCAGAAGAAGATGGCAGCAGGAAAGCAAAGAAGCAGCAGCAAGAGAAAAACAGCAGCAGATTGTGAAAGCATAGTCAGTGGGGCAATGCAACATAAAGTGTGGAGACCTGGAGAACAACAAAAAATAACAGTAGCAACCAAAGAAAAATTACAGAACAAGGTATGGGATCCAGGAAGACAAAGATTCAAAGCACATGATCGAGAGATCATGATTATTTTTAACCTTGGGAGTCTGATGCAGGAGCATTAGGCTCAGAATTTCTTTGTATTTTAATAGACATAGTGGTCTTGTGTTTTCAAGAAATTTGGGTTCCTATGTAATGTAATTATTAATGTTTTGAGTGATTTAATGAGAGATATTTAGAATAGGAATTAATTAATATTTGTGAGGCATTTTGTAAATGTTCCTGAATGTTGGATAACATGAGAGAATTAGGATAGTTGAGATTCCATAGCAAGTGAGAGATTTGAGAATTAATTTAAAATTCTAAATTAGAATTGGTTTCATGATTTTGTGGATGAGAGAGGATCCTTAGGGATTAGTTGAGTCAAATGAGGACTTAGAGGATATTATGGATTTTGTTGAGAAGATAGAGGATCTTAAACCAGAATTGGCTTCAGAACCATTTGTATAAATTGTAAAGCCTAAAAGGTATGAGAGGGGGATTCAGGATTTAGATAGGAATAAATAGGATTTGGATTGTGAAGCCTGTGGGCCAGAGAATAGGTGAAGAGGCCACCGATTAGAATATCAGGCTAGAGAGAAGAAATATTTTGTAATTATTTGGTTTTATATATATATATATATATATATATATATATACATGGAGAAATTTGATTTTGAATTGGCTGAGTATGCCTTGAATGATGGAATTATGATTTGTATGTGAATCAGAGTTTGGCACAGTATATATGTGTACTGGTGAATCGAGCAGAATCAAAGGAATTTCTATCATTGTGTATCTGAGCTACAGGATTTATAAATTTATGAGACTGTGTGATCTTAAGAGTTCAAACATTTATTTTATAATTGAATTCTGGTGCATTGTGTATGTCAAAGATTGAGCATCGATCACAGAATGGATCGATGCCACTAAAAAAAAAAACTTGGTCTTTCAAATCGATGTCCAATTCGCACTGTGTAGAGGTGAGAAGAACATAATGAGGTTAGACAGTATATAACTTCAAACGTCTAATTTATATTTCTATTGTGGTATATATGAGTGTATTTTATGGTTAAATATGAAGATTGTGCAGACTTGTGTACACACCAGAGAAAAGTCGCATTAAAGAGCTTGAGACATCATGGAAAATCATGATGATAGTGTTCTGTTGAAAATGGTTTGGAATCATTAGAAAAGGCTCAACGAAAGAGTAAATTAGGTGCTTAAAACCCCGTACTCTAACATGGAACTGAGAGAGAAGGAACAACAGAAGTAAAATTTAGGTGTTTGGAGTGCAGAAGTAAAATTTAGGCTTTTGGAGCCGTGAGTTAATGGCACAATGGAGTAGCGAAAGCGGTTTTGCAAAACGAAAATTGGTTTTCGCATGAAATGAAAATGGTAAGCAGTATTTATTTCAGGAATGCAATGTTTTTTAAGAGGTGACATGTAGCAGGGTAAAACAACCATTCTCGTAAATCTTAAAATCCTTAAACAGCAGATTAATTGAAATGTGATTTTGGCCAACAACCGTTAGATCATGGAGTTGAAAACCTAGGGTGGAGATTTAAAATGAAAGTTATGCATCGAAATATGTAGAAAGCATAGATCAAATAGTTGAAAGGTAAGGTTTTAATTATCATGGTTGATTTAGTTTTTTAACTAAAGTCAAGATCGTGATAAAGCGATATTTTATTAAAGTTTCCGTTTAAGATTTAATAAAGGTTTTAAACTTTGATTAAGGGAAGAAATAATCTTGTATAAGGGAATTTGGAATTTCCGCATAAATTAAAGATGAAAATATTTTAAGCCTTGGTTTAAAGAAGGTTTCATTAAAGATGGAAATGAAAAATCATGGGCATAATGATACATGCATTTTTATATGCGTAATTGTGGGTAAACGCATCTTAGGATGCATCATCCTCCAAAGAAGGGATTAGGATTCCTTTATCCAAAGGATAGCTCCATGAGTATAGGGATATAGCTCGAACTGGCGTGACTCTAGAGGCTTCCAGTTGGGAGAATATTCGAGCAACTAGGCTTCTAGAAGTTACCTTTTCATGTTTACTTCCTTTTTACGGGAGTGCGCAGTTTTTTGTGGCAAACAGAGCAGCGATCACCAAAAATAATTGAAGAAGTATCAGCGCATGCACAGTAAATGGTCACAAAAAGCATGCAGGTAATCTTTTAAAGGTTTTAAAGAGCTTTTCTCCAATTTCCAAGACTTGGTTCAGGAGCATGAATATTTTTGACCTTTAAGGGAGCATGATATGGATGGTGATAAACCCATAATGAGATTCAAATGTCATGGTGACAAAATGACGTGTAACATCTACAAGTTTTTTTTGTTGAAGTATCGCAGCTCTTCCAAAATTTGTAGTATCTAGTAAAATTCCTAGCCCTTCTAGTGCTTGGGATATTGTTGTTTCCTATTCCATATGATCTAAAGTTAATTCACCCTGAGCTGATTTTTCTTTTTTTGGTTGCTTAAGAGGATTTAAGGAACTCTGGACCTGCTTTATAAATCTAGTGGAACTCCTCCTTTTCTTATGCATAGAATCTAAGACTGATACCATCTTTTTTTCTGATCTGCTAGGTTTTTGAGGTTTATCAATCTGAACAGTCTCTTGCAAAATATTTTTTTTCATGGGGGTTTCATTTAGTTTTCCTCATTGTCCCCCTCTAGTTTCCTATCACTATCTAAAATCTCCCTATATGTTCCAACAATTGTTTTGTTTTCCAAAGGAACATCTTGATTATCATCAGTGTTTCTAAATAACCCTTCCAAATTTTGTTGGATTTGGGTAAGGCTACTTATAACTAGTAGCTTGATGAGCCCATGGTGACTTACAGTTGCAGCTTGGTCCTTGGACATATTTAATCTAAAAGTAGTCTCATGAAAAATTGAATTAAGAAAATACGGGAGGTTCAGAGTTACCCTTTGCCTTAGAAATTCCATGAGTTTAAGATGACACCCCCTAACCACGTCATACTTTTTGTCACAAGTTATGTATCATTGTACAATCCTTGCTATCTTTTTCCATGGCTCAGATAATGAATTGGGTTTATACTCCTTCCCCTTTATAATCAATTCCTCGCTGTGATTTAAGAACAAAAGAGTCATGTTCTGAAGAGAGGTGTGTATTTCATACCACTTTTCTCCTTCCATAAAAAACCCTATCACTTATGTTATTGCATTTTCATTTACTTGTACCCGTAAATTTCTCACCACTTCTACACCATTGTCCAAACTCTTAGTGAAACCCAATGCTACCACGTTGTCAAACCCCTATAATTTTTCAAAATATTCTATCCATCCGACTTGAATTAAGATATTGTGTTATTGTTCTAAGACCTGCAGTTGTGTGTGTTCATTTCAGACTGAATGCCCACCCATTATAATATGTTCAACGGGACACACTCTTACAATTTGGAAACATTAGAATTCACAGTATGGAGTGATAGTAAGCTTAGAAGTTTAGACGAAATGCAATGGTATTCAAGAATGAAAATGATAGTGATATGTCATTTCTAACTTACCCCCCCAATAGGAGTAAAGGTCGTCCGCAACTGTAAATCAAATTTGACAAGATGGTAGATTTAGCACATTTGAAGGAAAATGGTACATTAATACAATGCATTAAAGTGATCGTCAAAAGGATAAATAGGAATCGTGATATATATATGGCGCATGAGAAAAATGATCATAGTTCATGTTCAGAAATGATAGCATGATTTATGAAGACCCACGAGGAATGCAGATGAAATAAAGGCATGAGGAAATGTATCTGAAGGATTATATGGATGGAAGTAATTTGTTGTATCAAGCGTATTATTATAAAAAATAAGAGAGATTAAAGTAGAATGTTGAATTTCCAAATATATATATATATGTATATTTCTAGTATGTAGAATAAGTGAAATGCTCACAACGAACTAAGCATCACCACATACTCGGAAGGTTTTAAAAATATCCAAAATAATTTTAACAACCATTATTGTTTTAATTTTGAAGAAACAAAAAGACAAGTTGTATTGTAATTCTTAATTTCACTTCAATACCATAGGCATGTCCTTTGCTTCTAGAAGGCATCCATAGCCTCGATAGGGTTTCCTTTTTAACCCTTTGAGATGTCAGTGACCCATTTACTGAGAATAATTTCTTGATATATATATATATATATAAGGCCATTGTTCTTATGTGGTTCCCAGTTAACCACAATGTCATTCCCCATACGTAATGATGTGAACAAGCTAGCTCATGATGAGACCTATTGTCCCTTGATTAAAAATCCAAATTCCATTTACCTGGCTTTGTAGCAATAAATGGTAATGTCACTCCACTAGATCCTATAATCATGGTAGGTCGGCTCGTGATGAGACCTCCTATCCTCTGCTAAATTATAATTTTTATAAATTTCTTAGTAAATGGGGTGGCACGTCAACTCCTTAAGAGTTTAGGGATGGTGTAAGAAGTGTTATATTAATTACTTTTCTAGATTTTTTATTTTGTCATCAGGAAAAATTTGATTGTTAATTGTTGAAAGATTGGAATTAAAAGATATTCCATAAGTGGTGATGAAAGGAATACAATATAAGCATTTTTTTTAATTTGTCTGCAATTGTAGAAAGGGTTAAAAATTCACGGAAATTTCAAAATTATGATAATGATTTCTCATAAAAAACTTTCTAATAATAGTGTTATCACCAAACTGAGGCTAATTGGGCTGCTCAACAATCAATTTAGTGTAACTGTTTCACAACACTTAGGGTTGGAAGTTAGCCCTTCCAACCTCAGAGGGCTCTCTCTAGAAAATGTATGATATTCAATAGACAATGCTTAGACAAGAAGTCAGTGTGAAACTCAATTACATAACAAACATCTTTCATGGAAGCTCAGGCATGTATACTCTCATAAAAAATAACTTGAACAACAAACTAGATGCATAAGGAAGTTGGAACATATTTAACTATGAATTTCAAGCGATTACACATAAAGTAAGTGGAATGGACATTAAAAATGTAGATAATACAAACACATAAGAGTACATGAAGAACATCAGGTCTGAAAGGAGCTTTCTGCAACTGTATATTACTAAATGGAAAATATTACAGTAGTTGCATAAGGCATAACATCGATCAACCCCCTATAATTCTTTCATATCCCTATTTATAGAATTAAACACATTTTACATGAAGTCTGCCACCTAGGCTAGACCCTCGAAATTGTTGAAGACATCTTATCCAAAAAGGAATTGATTACAAGGAGAGAATATAGAGATATTTATGTTTACAAAGTGTTTAAAACCTATAGGACTTTAACACCATTAAATTCATTAACAACTTTTAAATGACCCATACATGATGATGTTTATCGAACTAAATATATTTTCCTGAGGTGGAAATGACCATGACCACATGATGAACAGCCATATTGGAATCTAGGCTCTACTTCTCATAATTTTAGGATGTGCTGTTATGTTTGATGATGTGGCAAAAATGATGTGCTGGCAGCTTCGTCATTCTTCTTGCTGAGTGTTCTTACCAAAAAGTGTCTCCAATGATACACTTTAGCATCTCCTGATGACTCATGTGCTCCCAAAAAACACTAAATGCTACAAAAACACCAAAATTTCCCCTCACTACAAAAACAGAGTACTTAAGGCAAGTCTGTAGCGAAGAGTCTGTAGTGTTTTATATTTGGAAATTTCTGCACCCATTCTAGCTCTTCTTCTCATTCGAGCGTCTTAATTAGACAAAATAAGGTAAATACATGCCTTTACCCACTCTTATTATGATAAACTTCGGAAATTATACCTTAAAGTAATATTCAACGAGTTCATTGTGAAAACATGGCTTTAAGCATGGAGTACGCTATGAACTTGCCTGATATTTCAAGAATTTGAAATTTCCACTTCTTTCCTCCAAAAACCTATCCAAATATATGTGAAATGATGAGAGGGATCATCCTAAGTCAAAAATAGGCCCAAAAAATGTCTTACCCTCTTCAAGAGGCAGCAATTTCATCCACAACTATCATTTTCAAGCCTTTTTTCTTTAACTCTATCTACACCATTTCCATTTTAATTTCTAACTCTTTGACTTGATTTTGCAGCTTTCTCCTCTCTACCTGAAACCACATGTTTCTCCTCATGGTATGCTTCATCATCCTGTGTAGGTGTAGTGTTCTTTTGAGCATCTTCCTTGAACTTTCCTCCACTTCATCATAAATATCAATCTGTTTGTTGACTTCCTTCTTGAAATATATCACCACCTTCCTTTCTTGTTTAATATCCTCCAACTCCAACTTGATCTCTAAAACTTCATCTCTGGCTTCCTTAATTTTCTCTCTAAGAAGATCCACTTCAAATTTATCTTGGACTTTCTCTTTGCCTTTCTTGGTTTTGGTGATTTCTGCTTTAGCTGGGGATAGCTCAATTATCTCTTCCATAATGGATTGCTTCTTCTTTCTATCTTTGTTTGCATATTATCATGCTTTCCTCCCTTTGAGAGTTGTGACCTAGTGAAAGGTTTCCTAGGCTTGAAGACAAAGCCTGAATCCTCAGTGGAAAAATCAAGCTTTTTTGTTGTGAGAACCTTCTTCTTCATTTTTGTACCTTTAATATCTACAAGTTTTATGGCACACGGGTTTCTTCAATATCAATGTCATACAAAATGTCTTCAAGTTTACCCTTTCCCTCTGTTTGACTGCTGGTGATTCTCCTATGAGCCCTTGTATCACTTTTGAGCTTGTTTCTTGTAGGTGTTGGTTGAGGTGCCATTGTTTCCTACAAATGTTTAATCTCTACCTCCATGGGCTCTACTATAGGCTGCACTTCTTCCTCAGGTCCAACCTCTGCTTCAGCTATGGGCTCTTTATCCTTCTTGGGGGAGTTTTTCTTTGACTTGGGTGTCTTCTTTGGAGTAAGCACATCTACATCATAACCACTTAAAAACAAAAAGGTAGCCCAATATCCATTCAATTTCTTCAATTCTTCCAAAACCAACAACTTGATTAAGCCATGATGACATATGGATGTGTCACTACTCTCAGGTCTGGCTTGCACTTTGTAAGACATCTTACCTAAGCTTCTGAAAAGAAAGAATGGAAAATCAAGGATTTTTTTACATTTTAAATGGAGTAAGAGCCTGAAATTATATTGGTAGATCATGTGAAATCTACCTTCACATGTAAAATACTTTTGGATTACCATCAACAGCTTTGAGTAGTTTTCCTTGAGGCAGCTCTTGGGTATACCTATGGTCATATCAACTAATATATCCTCCTGCTTCATAAACTCATCACAATTATGAAGTTTGAACTTGGTTGCCTTGAACCATTCTTCTCCTGACCTCGTAATTTATTTTTCTTGTGCAATAGTCTCGGGAGAAACTATGAAAATCAATATGCCCACCTTTGAAGTTGTGCCAACAAAGTTGACAGCAAAATCCTTGGATAATTTTGCATGTCACCCCTATAGCTTTTTACAAAATCTCATATAGCCAGCATTTGTGAAGGCTTGTGAAAAACGTGGATCCTCCATAACTAGTTTCAGGTCCATAGGCTCATATATGATTACAGAGCCTTCGTTATTGGTCTTCTTATGTGAAGCAATGCCCTACAATACAACATTTCCTTGCTTCAAATCTTGACACCTGCAGAAATTATATAAGACAGCAAGTTGCTTGTTTGACAGAGGTGGAAACTAACCTAAGACAACAATTATAGAGAGATAAAAGTGAAATTTTATAGCACTGGATCAAGCAGCTCACAATTATCGAAATTTAAGTGTTGTTGCTCGAATGGATGAAGGCTAAATTAGGGAAGAAAAGTGGGAGGGAAAACAAAATGATGGTTGTATGATGATTACCAAGCATGCAATACATCGAATGATGACTCATATAATAGATATGTACATGATGAAAAACTGACCTCTAACCACTGAAAATATGAAAGCATATTGATCCCCTCACCGTTAGCACAAAAACTCGAGTCCGTAGCTATTTCAGTTAGTGGGATGACGGATTCGCTACGGAACTGTCAGGTGAGTCCATAGTGAAAACAAGTTGTTTTGCACAAAGAATGTTGCAGACTCGGGTAAAATGTGCCAAGTATTAATAAGTGACTTAATTAACCCATGCATTTATATTTTTTAATTTTACCTTTGACAAGACCTTAGTTACATGACCAATGACCACTAAAAACCTTTAACACTATATACAAGACATGAAATTTGATCAATTTCATGACTTAATTTGACCATAACAACTTGACCAAACTCAAAAATGACACTCCTAACCAACCTAATTGTTATTAAAGATAACAAATAGCTATAAAACACATTAGTTTCCATCATCATACAAGGAGAAAGATAAACAAAAATTATTTCCCTAAAGCAATAAGGATATGGTAATCGCATATAAAAAAATCAGTAGTTGTGATTAAAGGAAACAACACTGTGACTTAGGAAACAACAACTGTGAGTAAGGAAACAAAAAATGTGACTAAGGAAACAACGGTTGTGACTAATCAAACAATGACTGTAACTGAGGAAACAACAACTAAGACTGAGGAAACAACAACTGAGACTAAGGAAAAATCGATTGAGACTAAGGAAACAACAGCTGAGACTAAGGAAACAACTGTTGAGACTAAGGAAACAGTGACTATAACTGAGGAAACAATAGCTTAGAATGAGGAAACAATGACTATAACTGAGGAAACAATAGTTGATGTTGAGGAAAGAACAACTGAGACTGAGGAAACAGTGGTTAAAACTAAGGAAACAATGGTTGAGACTAAGGAAACAACAACTATGATAAAGATTTTAGCGATGATCTGTTTTATTTTTATTTTTTATTTTATTTATTTATTTATTTTTAAGAAACAACAATACAAAAAGCAAGAAGGAACATTTACATTATATGCAAAATAAATAAATTTCTTCAGAAAGATTTACCTGGACTTTGTCGTGGGGAAATTACCCCGATCAACTACAACCTACAAATTGGCATCATTATGGATTTCGTGGAGAAATGGTCAACTCCTCAACTAATGCATCTTTTTTTTTAAACTAATTGTTACACCATTTTTTGGTCATCTAACATGTTACTATTAGATGGACCTAAGTACACCATCTAAGACCAATTTTACCTAAGTAAAATTGCTTTCACTATGAAAAATAACTTAGTGAAACACCTTTATTAAGTTTTTAATGGTCTAAACAGGAAACCCCATGAGGAAATATTAAATAAATCCACATTTGTTTGATTTTCCTCAAGGAATAATTAGTTAAATAGCAGTTTAATTTATATTCCTGATCATAGTTAACCCAAAACAAGGAAATCACCAAAGAACTTTATTTATTTGATTATTTCCTAGGAATAAGTTATTTAATCCTTATTTAAATAATATTCCTAGTTAAATTTGACTAAATCATTTATAGATAGTTAAATAAATCATTATTTATTTAATTATATTTCCACCATCTCTTAAAATAATAAATAAATCATTTATTTATTTATTATTTATAAATAAAGGAATTGACCCAAGTCAAAAATCCTTTCCCCTCCAACAAATATAATAAAATATTCCTAAAAGGTGGTTCTAGAATTTGATTAATAATATTTTATCCATGCACCAAGTTCTAGACTACCCTAATATTTATTATAAATAGAAGGGTTTTCCCATTCATTGGTCACCTTTCATTGCATGAGATCACTCTGGATCTATACTCTTGGTCTGACTTTGAGCCATTATCATTGTCACATTTTCCATCATTTACTTTATGAGCTCCATTTGAGTTCTATGTTTGTCTGGGTTTTCTACACCAACAAGAGAGAGAAGCATTAGATCTGAAATGTTGAGGACTTTCAAGAACCCATCCCATTGAGGAGAATTGGAAACACCTTTCTTGTTTTCCTCTCAGGTGCGCCTTTGATATAAAAATGCTTTCAAATATATTGTTCTTGTTTTATCTATTGGATGCATGGAGAAACATTTTATTTTCACTACGTAATGTCTTTTATGCATAGATATGGATTTGTGCAGCTTTATTTGGATCAACTAACTGCAGATTTAAAGATATTGGCAGCCATAATTGATGTTAGGGCTATTTTTTATGCGTAGCTAAAGTGGTATTTTCCGACAAAAGATTCATACTAACAATTGGCGACTCCACTGGGGATCGAACCGCAAGGCCATCCTCATGCTGTGACAGCTACGGGCAAGAAAAGAAAAACTCGAAAGGGGACATCCAAAGGTAATGCCACCCTGCCTAACCCTACCCCTCCTCCACCTTCCAAGCCTTGTGCCTTGTGTGATGGTGTCGGTCATGCCACCCATACTTGTCCCGAGTTGCCCCGTATCCAACCCATGGTGAAAATCGCGTTCCCTGAATCTATGGTCCATGAATCCTCTGTTTCTTCCTCGTCCGCAGCCAAGAACCCAAAGACTCTATGCACCAAAAAACCATGTGCTCTGTGTGGTGTCCATGGCCATTATTCTCACCATTGTCTTCACCTCACGCATTACCGAGCCTCTTTAGAGGTCATTCGCGAGTACGAATTTGAACAAAATCAATCTGCCTCTCCCATCCTTGCTTAGTACGCGTCAGGCCTACTCGAGGATCCCCCTGCTACCATTGACATTCCTCCCCCTGATGTTGAGATGTCGGAACCTGTTGCCCCCCTCCTATACCTATCATCATCTGTACGACCCTCAGAGTACATTCCCTCTGAATCCACTCCATCTATTTTTCTTGATTCCCCTTCAGCAACATTCTTGGGCTCTACATCCTTTGACCATCTTTTTACTTGTTCTTCTATCATCCCCTGTGACGATCCATACGTGAGCCTTTCTTCCCATGCTGGTGATTTAGGTAGCTTTGCAGCGTCATGTGGTTTCCTCGACCTTCTCCTTCCCACCCATAACCAGGATGATACCATCCGTATCTATGATGTCCTCCGCAGCATGAGCTCCATCTTTTCCTCCCATAGTCCTCATACATCACCCTCTAGTCGATCTATGAGTCATAGCCATCCTACCTAGACTACTCCCTCCCATAGTTGTCATTTGATGTCTACCCTACACTCACACTGCCATCATTAGTCTCCCTCCTCCCATTTCTTTTCTTGTGACACCATTCCGCCGGACCTCTCGTCCACACAGTATATTGGCTATGCCGATGGGGCAAGTCACTATTCCCGGAATCTAGCCTCGGCCTCTTGGGCCATATTTACCCCCTTGCATACCCTCGTTCTTTCTAATGGGGTCTGCATTGGTAATTCCACCAATAATCAGGCCGAATATGATGCAGTACGTGGCCTCTTAGCCGATGCCTTCTCTCATCACATCCTCCATCTGCACGTTCGTTTAGATTCTCTGCTTCTTGTCTTACAACTCAATGGTGTCTATCATGTGCAAAAACCTATCCTGTTTAGACAATATTTATGAGTGAAAATTTTGATACGTGAATTTAGATTCATTACTTTCAACCATGTACCTAGAAGTCATAATCACTACGTAGATAGAATTGCAAACCATGTTCTAGACTGGCATTTATCACACGCAAGACAATAACATTTCAAATCATCAACACAATGCATATGCATAATATATATCATATAACATGTTTTTAGAGTCCATCTACTCTGAAACATATGACATGCCCATAGCATGTTACAAAAAACAAAACTCAAAAACTGGGGGGCACCACTTTCCCCTACATACACACTTGGGGGCACCACTTGCCCTACATCTAATCACTTTCTAGAGGATCCCAAGCCAATGGCTCTGCTCCCGCAGCTAGTAGATCACGCACAGTCTGACCAGTCATTGCCATGCGCTGCATGATACCTTGCCACTCCAAGGGTAGCCCAAACATAGCTCTATGTACTGGTCATCTAAGTCCTGCCAACCTTGCTCTAAAACACCGGTCAGTAGCCCCTCACATCTACGACGAATTTCCTCCAACAAAGCGGTCATATCCTCATTCTGTGTCGTTCTCGATCCACTAGCACCTTTAGTTCCTGCTACTACAGGTCGTCCCATATATCCGGTCGGTTTCACCGAAGCTATATCTGCATACCAAAAGTATGAGGATCAGTACCATAAATACTATTCACAAACTTTAACATGCACATAACAGATTAGTTACTTGTCACTTACCATCAGGCCCCCATACTCGACCAGGCAGAAGCGGCAAGTCTGGATCTCCCCAATAACTCATCCCACTATAGGGATAGTCGTCTATGTACAATGGCATCTGATCCCAATGGGCAAAGAACTCTGGTCGGAACACCCGTCCGACCACCCCTCCTCCTCCTCTGCACAGTAGTCGCCCCCATCGACGCATCCTGGGTTCTCTCAGACCCCCATCAGGTAGCTGTACATGAGGTCGCAAGTTCGGGATCTTCTCAAAAAAGAAGGAGCACAATATAGTCCCATAAGCACAATCATGGTTCACTTGCCACTTACAAAGTGACAGCTATTGTTTCAACGACACCAACATCATCTGGGCCCACCCATAGTAGGTCCCACACAACACACTTTCTACAATCATCATATGCCCTCCAGTGATGTGATGGTGTGTTTGGCTGCCCAGGATCCGCAACATTGTTGCCGCCACTGCACGGGTCTCCAACCTCTCTAGATCCCCAATCGATATCCGAGTTCCTTTGACTCAGACACCTGGTCGACAATGTTGCTCTACGAACTCCATGATGTTACGCCCCCGTGGTAACACTGGCTGTGTATTTCCCACCATCCCTAATGGTGGGAGACCAGTCAGGAAATATAGATCCTGGACTGTTAGCTCAATCCTATGCCCCTGCACTATAAAGAACTCATGATCTGGATCCCAATAAATAACAATCCGGGCCAATAAGGGCTCCCCAGCTCTCATCAGAGGGTTCTCCACAAATTTAAGAACCCCAAACCTGACAATGCATGATGGACACCCTGATCCGCTTGGATTTCCGACCGTAATGTACCCAGGTCTCTCTCTCTCCACTTGATCCGTATATCTGCCATATCTGCACAAAACCATCATCTTTTTCAGTCTACAGATAGGAAAAACTGCATTCACTTACACAAAACCTAAATCTCAACCCACAACAACACTAAAATCACCTCCCTCTGACAGGTCGTACTTTTTGGCCAAATCCTGGGACAGGTCACACTTTTCAGGCCCAAACCTGCTTCCCAAGTCACAGTTTTTGCCCAAAAAAGTGCGACCCGACCGTAAATATGAGATAGGGGTTGTTCCTAAGATTTGGAAACCTAATCTGAACTTTTAATCCATCAAAAACAAAGAGCAGGATTAGGCCTCTTACCTACAACTGACAGATCTCGATTCCAACGGTCGGTTTGTCCGCTATGATCACCGCAAGATTTAGGGCCTTCTCTCCTCTCCACATTCACCACAGCTACAAAAGCAAATGAATGTATTTGGAGGGAAAATGCCTTATTAGAAGAGAAACCCCTTCTTTTTCTTTCGCCTGCTGCGACCAAACTGTAGCCCCGTTTGACACACCATCTGCACCGTTGGAAAGCTCTCACCGAGCACTCAAATGGGTATCTGTTAGTTTTTCATGTTTTGATACTTCACCAGGACACATTTTGTCCATGAAGGGTCTATTCACCTCTCCTCTTACAACACTTGTACTTGGGGCACCACTTTTCCTCCTTACTTGTCCTTGTTCGTGTTGATTTTCGTCATGAGATACCCTATGGTACTCATGTTTTTATGGTCCCCCATTGGACCTTTACTGTGTGGCAGCACCATTGAGTCACCCTTGTTTAGAGCATTCAAGTTAAGTCATCATCGCATTCATGGAGTCTATCCCGAGTCCCTTTGTATCCCGCTATAGTCCTCCATCCTTCATTACTTGGTCCCTCTCCCGTGTTGCAGATTATGGCCTTCAGTCCCATTGTCCTCTATCCCTCATGATATTGTGTCAGTCGCTGCCAAGTCATTCATGCCCTTTATGCTCTAACAAGGGAAGCCATCCATCCGCTACTCAGTATCCCCCATTTCATCATCATCATTAGTGTCCGTCTATTAGTCGCTCTACTATTTTCTCTCGTGCCTTAGTTAGGGATCCCTTATTGCCTCACCTAAGGCAGACCTCCTTCTATCGACATCACCTCATTCACTCCAGAAGACAGGTCTAGAGGGCGGTGTACCTTGGTTCCAGCTCCTACACTTGTTTGGTGCCTCGGATCAGGCAAAGGGATTCCTCATTACCCTTTGACTTGATTGTTTCTCAGCTCCAGCTGCTTTCAGCATGATCGAGATCCGTATACTTGATGGTCCAGTGATGCAGCAGCAACTATTGGTGATTCCCGAGTGTGTGTGAGATGTCTCAACCCTCATGAGGGGGTGGCCCTACAGGTAGCCCCCCACATGCCCGGATGACCCCTTCATTTTAGCCTTTTATGCAGCTCCTTATATTTGATGATGTTGGCCTTAGTTGCTTGCAGCGCCTTTTTGATTTGCATGTATCAGTCGGATTTTGTGAGCCCTTCCCCGTTTATAGGGGGCATTTGGGTTGTATTTGTATCTCATGTACTAAGATATTATTGTATAAGTCCTGGCTGTTATCCTAGGCACAACATGTATGTGGGATTCATCATTCTATTTTTCTGGCTCGTGTTTATGCCAGCATGTACTTTATAGTTCAGTTCCTCATTTACTGGACACACTATTCCTTTGTACTTTGTCTCGGCGGGCATAGGTATGCCTCCCCTGCCGCCTTTAGCACAGGTACCATCTCATAAACTAGAGACTTGTTGCACCTGTAAGTCTCGTCTCCTCGGGGTCTAGTCCTTTAGCACATTAGACTACCTTACATTTCTCTCTTTGACTTCCCTCTTGCTGTCTAGTGATTGAGTTCTTACAACGTACTTCGATCATACGATTTTCTCCTAACACTCGTACGCTGGGGGGAAATCTGTTACACCATTTTTTGGTCATCTAACCTATTATCATTAGATGGACTCAAGTACACCATGTAAGACCAATTTTACCCTAAGTAAAATTGCTTTCACTATGTAAAATAACTTAATAAACCACATTTATTAGGTTGTTTATGGTCTAAACTGGAAACCCCAAAAGGAAATATTAAACAAACCTATTTTGTTTAATTTTCCTCATGGAATAATTAATTAAACCATAATTTAATTATTATTCCCAGTCATGTTTAACCCAAAAACAAAGAAATTAATTAGATAAACCTTTATTTATCTTATTATTTCCTAGGAATAATTATTTAAATCTTATTTAGATAATATTCCTTGTTAAATATGACCAAATCACCCTCAAATAATTAAATAAATCATTATTTATTTGATTATCTTCCAACCACTTCCTTAAAAAGATAAATAAATCATTTATTTATTTATTTTTGACTAATCAAGGGAGTTGACCCAAGTCAAATACCTTTTCCCTCCAACAAATATAATAAAATATTCCATAAAAGGTGGATCTAGATTTGGTTAATATTATTTTAATCATGCACCAAGATCTAGAATGACCCAATATTTTGTTATAAATAGAAGGGTTTTCCCATTCATTTGTCACCTTTTGTTGCCTATTAGATCTCTCTGGATCTATACTCTTGGTCTGACTTTGAGCCATTATCATTGTCACATTCTCCATTATTTTCTTTGTGAGCTCCCTTTGAGTTCTATGTTTGTCTGGGTTTTCTACACCAACAAGAGAGAGAAATTTTAGATCTGAAATGCTGAGGACTTTCAAGAACCCATCCCATTGAGGAGAATTGGAAACACCTTTCTTGTTTTCCTCTTAGGTTCCCCTTTAATATAAAAAATTCTTTCAAACATATTGTTCTTGTATTGTCTATTGAATGCATGGAGCAACATTTCATTTTTACTGCTTAATGTCTTTTATGCATAGATCTGGATTTGTGCAGCTTTATTTGGATCAACTAACTATAGATTTAAAGATATTGGCAGCCATAATTGATGTTAGGGCTCTTTTTTATGCTTAGCTAAAGTGGTCTTTTCTGACGAAAGATTCATACTAACACTAATGTCCATTGGCAAGGAACGAAATGCCAACATTGTCAATTGTAGTAAGGCATATTATTCCATTTTCATAAACTTCATTAATTTCGTAAGGGCCAAGCCACCTTGTCTGAGGTTTACCTGGAAAATCTTGGAATCTTGAGTCATATAATAGCACCCAGTCTCCTTTTTGGAAATTTTTCTTTTTAATCAGCCTATCATTCCATTTGGCCCTCTGCTACTGAATTATAGGAGTACGTTGCAGAGCAAGGAGACTTGTTTCATCTAATTCATTGAGTTGTTGTAAGCATCGTGTCTGTGCTTCTGTGAGGTGCAAACCAAATTTATTGGCAGTTTTGAGAGTCGTAACTTTGAACTCAATTAGAAAAATAGGTTCCTTATAAAAAACGGGCTGATACGGTGAATAGCCAATAGTGTTGCACTAGGTTTTCGAATAGGCCCATAAGTCTTACGGAATATTGGAAGCCCAGTCTCAACGATTCAAAAATATTTTTTTGGTTTAAATCGCCTCTAAGACTTTATTAGTGCTTTCCACCTGCCCATTCGCTTGTGGATGGTAAGGTGAAGTAAATTTTTGTTGAACATGATAATTTTGTAGCATGGTTGAAATTTTGTGAGCAATGAAATGTGATCATCCATCTGTTACAAGCTCCTGAGGCAACCCATATCAAAAAAATAGTTCAAATAGAAAATTAATTACCCCTTCTTCCATGGCCTTTAGGAGTGCTACTTCTTCCACCCATTTGGTAGCATAATTTGTGCAAACTAGAATGTATGTTTTCTAACTTGAAGGTGGATTAAAGGGGCCTACAAAATCCACTACCCATATCTTGAATGGTTCTAGTATGATTTGTGGTTGAAGGGGTATTTCGTCAGAATGAATGCAAGACATCATATCGGGTTTGTACAAGTGTTGGGGCAACACTAGTTTTCTATATAAAAATTCTATGTCATCTATGTGTGAAAGGGGTTTTGAGGTTCCCCTACAACCCAGAGAACATGTCCATTTTCTCGTTGTCATAAGGTATGATAGGCCCTTTCCCAGTTAAACTGGGTCCTATAAAATGATAAGAAATCCTAAAATTGTATATCTCTAATGAAATGGACATGATTTTCTTCTACCTGTTCTTCTAAAAATAAGTTATGCATATACAACTTGCATAGAAAAATATTGTGTATACTCGTCCTATTGAAAAAAAAAAAAATCAGTACATTCTTGAATTCATGTAGTTGTCCAGATTGAATTGCTTTTTCCTTATGCAACAAATATCGTTCAAGCAGATATAAAGCGTAGTTTCGAGCTATGGACCTACATGCCAAGGCATCTGAATAAATAAAGAAAACTTCTTTTGTTTGTTTTGTTTCTTTCTTGAGGCGATCCTTTAGATCTTGGACTTCCTTTTAATATGCTCTTAGTTGTTCATAGGTCGCATATTTTTTTGTTGTCAATGCTTTAAATCATTGGAGTAGCTATTGATGTTCCCTTGGAGGCACTACTTCTCCCTGATAACTTTCTACTGTCTGTTGTTGTTCCTCCATAGTTTTATGAAAAATTATAATGGAAGCTTCATTAATGACATATATAACATCAGTTTGGACTTCCTTTTCCTGATTTTCCTGCTTCTTCTTATAATCTTTGTGAAACTTCTTGCTATCTTGTAACCAATTACATAGCTATTGAACTTTCCTTTGCAGTTTCTTATTCTCTCTCTTTAGCTTATCAATTTACTTCTGGAGCTTTCCTCTTCCTTTCTTATTATCAGCTTTAGTGCCCCTGGAATCTTGAACAAGATTAGTAACCAAGGTTGTTGCAGAGGAAACAACAACTGTTATTTCAGCTCTTTCGGAAGAAATTTCTTGAGTGGTTTTGGCCGTTGGTAAACTATTAATTTCCCTTGTTGTTATATCAGCACTGGACTCCAAGGGGTCCTTATCAATCTAGGGCTTAACTAAAATTCCAATGATAGCATCTCATTCTTCATCAATAAAAATTTTAAAATATCGTGGATTCATTTCCTTCGGAGAAGAAGGCTCTAATTAAGTGGCAACAGAGTCCTTAGAACATCCTTGGGATGAAACAACTTCGGGATCATTAACCAAATCTAGGATAACAGTGGCTACAGAATCAACAGGAGAGGTTACAATTGGTGCATTTGGTGAAGCCCCCTAGTCAATAGGACTATCAGAATGAACTGCAAGTTGTTTTGTTGAAGTAATCAAATCTCTTCCAAAATTTACAATATCTAGTAAACTTCCTAGCCCTTCCAGCGCTTGGGCTGTTGTTGTTTCCTATTCCATCTAATCTAAAGTTGATACATATTGAGTTGATATTTCTTATGTTCGCTCCTTAAGAGGGTTTAAGGAACTTTGGCCCTGCTTTACAAGTCTAGTGGATCTCCTCCTTTTCTTAGGCAGAGAAGCTAAGATTAATACCATCCTTTTTTCTTCTTTGCTAGGCTTTTAATGTTTCTCAATTTGTACAGTATCTTGCGAAATATTTTTTGTCATGGGGGTTTCATTTAGTTTTCCTCATTTTCCCCTCTAGTTTCTTATCACTATCTAAAATGTCCCTATATGTTCTAGAAATTGTTTCGTTTTCCAAAGGAACATCTTGATTATCATCAAGGTTTCTAAAGAACCCTTCCCAAGTCTGTTGGATTTGGGTAAGGCTTCTTATAACTAGTATCCTGATGAGCCAATGATGACTTAGAACTGCACCTCCTTAATCTAATAGCAGTCACATGCAAAACTGAATTAAGAAAATACGGGAAGTTTAGAGTTACCATTTTCCTTAGAAATTCCATGAGTTTAAGATGATGCCCCCTTACCATGTCGTACCTTCCATCAGAGGTTATGTATTGTTGTACCATCCTCGATATCTCCTTCCATGTCTCTAATAATGAATTGGGGTTATACCCCTTCCCCTTTATAATTGATTCCACGCCATGATTTAAGAACAGAAGGGTCACATTCTGAAGAGAGGTGTATATTTCATACCATTTTTTTCCTTCCATCGAAAACCCTATCACTTCTGCTATTTCATTTTCATTTACTTGTACATGTACATTTCTCACCAATCCTACATCATTGTCCAAACTCTTAATGAAATCCAATGCTACCTTGTTGTAGCACCCTTGTAATTTTTCAAAATATTCTATCCATCCGGATTGAATTAAGATAGTGTGTTCTTCTTCTGAGAACTGCATTTGCGTGGGTTCATTTCGGGCTCAATTCTCACCCATTATAATTTGTTCAAGAGGACACAATATTGAAATTTAGAAATGGTGTAATTCACAGTACAAAATGATAGTAAGCTTCGCAGTTTAGACAACATGCAATGGTACTCGAGAATGCAAATGACAGTGATATTTCAATTTTAACTCCCCCACCCCCCCCCCCCTGCAATAGGATTAAAGGTTGTTTGGGGTTGTTAATAAAATTTGACAAGATGGTAGATTTAGCACATTTGAAGGAAAATGGTACATTAATGCAATGCAGTAAAGTGATCATCAAAAGGATAAATAGGAATCGTGATATATCTATGACGCATGAGAAAAAATATCATAGTTTATGTGTGGCTATGATAGCATGATTTATGAAGACCCACGGGGAATGCGGATGAAATAAAGGCATGGGGAAATGTATCTGAAGGATTAGATGGATGGAAGTAATTGTTGTATCAACCACATTATTAGAGAAAAGAAGGGAGATTAAAGTAGAATGTTGAATTTCTGGAAAAAAAATGTTTCTAGTATGTAGAATAAGTGAAATTATCACAAGGAATGAAGGATCACCACGTACTCGGAAGGTTTTAAAAATATCCAAAAGAATTTTAATAACCATTATTGTTTTAATTTTGAAGGAACGAAAAGCCAATTTGTATTGTAATTCTTATTTTCACTTCAATACCACATGAATGTCCTTTGATGCCAACAAGCGTCCATAGCCTTCATAGGGTTTCCTTGAGATGCTAGTGTCCCATTTACTAGAAGAATTTCTATAAAAAAAAATTAAAGCATTTATACAAGGCCATTTTTCTAACGCGATGACCAATTCACCACAATTCCATTCACCAGAGCTAATGAGGTGAACAAGATGGCTCGTGATGAGACCTCTTGTCCCTTGACTAAAAATCCAAATGCCATTACCCTGACTTGGTAACCAGAAATGGTAATGTCACTCCACTAGATCCTATGATCATGGTAGGTCGGCTCATTATGAGACCTCCTATCCTCTGCGAAATTATAATTTTTATAAATTTCTTAGAAATGGGATGGAACGTCAACTCCTTAAGAGTTTAGGGATGGTGTAAGAAGTGTTATAGTAATTAATTTTCTAGCTTTTTTATTGTCCTCAAGAAAAAATTGATCGTTATTTGTTAAAATATTGGAATTAAAAGATATTATGTAAGTGTTGATGAAAGGAATACAATATAGCCATTGTTGTAATTGTCTACAATTGTAGAAAGGGTTAAAAATTCATGAAAATTTCAAAATTTTAATAATGATTTCTCATAAAATATTCTCTACTAATATCCATTAAACAAATTAGTTTCCATCATCATACAAGGAGAAATATAAAAATGTTCATTTCCCTAAAGCAATAAGGATATGGTAATTGCATATAAAAAAGCAATAGTTGTGATTAAAGGAAACAACATTGTGACTTAGGAAACAACAGCTGCAACTAAAAAAAAAACAAATGTGACTAAGGAAACAACAATTGTGACTAAGGAAAAAATGACTATAACTAGGGAAACGACAACTAAGACTGAGGAAACAACAACTAAGAATGAGGAAACAACAACTGAGACTAAGGAAAAAGTGGTTGAGACTAAAGAAACAATGATTGTAATTGAGGAAATAACAACTGTGACTGAGGGAACAACAACTGAGATTAAGGAAATAATGACTGTAACTGAGGAAACAACAGCTGAGACTGAGGAAACAACAAATTATACTAAGGAAACAGTGGCTGAGACTAAGGAAACAACAACTGTGATAAAGATTTAGCGATGATCGGTTTTATTTTTATTTAATTTATTTTATTTTATTTAATTTATTTATTTATTTTTAAGAAACAAAAATAGAAAAAACAAGAAGGATCATTTACATTATATACAAAATAAAGAAAATTTATTCAAAAATATTTACTTGGTCATTGTCGTGGGTAAATTACCCCATTCATATACAACCTGCAAATTGGCATCATTATGGATTTGGTGAAGAAAAGAATCTCTAGTAAGTGGTTGATGGTACAGATGAAGACGATGTCCATTAGCAAGGAACGAAATGCCAGCGTTGTCAATTGTAGTAAAGCATATTTTTCCATTTTCATAAACTTCAGTAATTTCGTAAGGGCCAAGCTACCTCGTTTTCCGTTTACCTAGAAAATATTGGAATCTCGATTCATATAACAACACCCAGTCTCCTTTTTTGAAATTTTTATTTTTAATCAGCCTATGATGTCATTTGGTCCTCTCCTACTAAATTATAGCAGTACGTTGCAGAGAAACGAGATGTGTTTTGTCTAATTCGTTGAGTTGTTGTAAGTGTTGTGTTTATGCTTTTGTGAGGTCCAATCCAATTTCCTTGGAGGTTTTGAGAGTCTTAACTTAGAACTCAAGTGGAAAAATAGGTTCCTTACCAAAAACGAGTTGATACAGTGAATAACCAGTAGTGTTCCGCCAAGTTTTCCGATAGGCCCATAGGCTTCCAAGTTCTGGAAGCTTGTTATCCCAATCTCGACGATTCAAAAATATTGTTTTGGTTAAAATCACCTCTAAGACTTTATTAGTGCTTTCCAGCTGCCCATTCCCTTGCGGATGGTAAGGAGAAGTAACTCTTTGTTAACATGATAATTTTGTAGCATGTTTGAAATTTTGTGAGCAGTGAATTGTGATCCTCCATTCATCAAAATCTCCTAAGGCAGCCCATATCAAAAAAATAGTTTGAACAAAAAATTAATGACCGCTTCTTTCGTGGCCTTTGGGAGTGATACTTCTTCCACCCATCTCTCGAATGATTCTAGTACGATTTTCAGTTGAAGGGGCATTTCGTTAGAATGAATGGGATGACCCATCCTCTGACAGCTATAGAAACTCTGGGCATATTTATTTTCATCTTTAAATATTGTGGGCCAAAAATATCCCATTTGTAATACTTTGTGCCTAGTTCTCCGATCAGAAAAGTGACCCCTACAGGGCTAATCATGACAGGCCCTGAGGATATCATAAAGTTCATCTTCTCTGACACATCTTCGAATTTGTAGGCCAACCACTGTATGAAAAAGGTAATCATCCATCCACGAAAAATGTGCGTTGTGTTGAATAATAAGCTTCTTTTCCCGACATGAAAAATGTGATGGTAATTTTCCAACTGCTAGATAATTTTCTACATCAACATACCAGTGTTTTTTGACAGTTACAATAAATAGATGTTCATCTGGGAATTGGTCTTGAACTGGGGAGGAATATACTGCAGTTGGAATTCTTGACAAAAATTCTGCAACAAGATTTTATTTACCTAACCGATCTTTTATCGTAATGTCAAACTCCTTCAACAATAATAACCACTAAGTTACTCTACCATTGGAAACTGGTCTATTAGTTAAATAACGAATGGTAGAATGATCAGTGTACATAAAAACTGGATATCCTGTTATGTAATGGCGAAATTTATTTATGGCATAAATAACAACTAATTTTTTTTTTGTCACAGTATAATTTAATTCAACTGTAAGGTTATTGCTAATGTAATAAATAGAATAAGGTTTTTTATCCTCTTCTTGCCTGAGGATTTCTCCTATCGTCGTATCCGATGCATATGAGGATATATGAAATGGTAAATTATAGTTTGGTCCTCACAGCACAAGAGTTGTTGAGATCATCCTCTTCAGATCTTCAAAAGCAGTATCATATTTATCGATATATTCAAATTCCATATGTCCAGTCAATACATATAGAGGTTCTACGATTTTCAAAAAAATTGTGATAAAAGGACGATAATAACCAGCATAACCAAGGAAACTACGTACCTTTGTTTGTGTTCGAGGAGTAGGAAGTTTAAGAATTACCTCGATTTTTCTTGGATCTACCTGAATTACTGTAGCATAGACTGAATGTCCCAGAACTATTAATTTTGTCATCATCATATGACATTTTTCATGACTGAGGCACAACCTGGTCGTTATACATCCTGTAAGAATTTTTTCAAGATTTTGCATAGCTTGATCAAATTCATCACCATAGGGGGTAAAATCATCCATGTATAGTTCAATACCTTCACTAATCAAGTCAGAAAAAAAGATAAGAATTGTCCTTTGAAAAGTGGTTGGTGCATTGCACAACAAGAATGGTAAGACTTTATATGAAAATTTTCCCCAAGGGCAGGTGAACGTAGTTTTGTCTTGGTCTTCACAGGGATTCTGTATTTGATTATATCCACTGAACCCATCTAATAAAGAAAAATATTTATTTCTAGCAAGGGTGTCGAGGACTTGATCCACAAATGTAAGAGGGAAATGATCCTTCTGTGTGGATTTATTTAATTCTATATAGTCGCCACAAATTCTCCATTTTCCATTCTTTTTGGGGACTACCACTAATGGTGAAACCCACTCACTATAAAAAATAGGATATGTAAAGCTAACATCAAGAAGTTTTTGAAGCTCATGGTTTACTATATCTCTTGGGTGTGGATTTAGCCTTATTTTTGGTTGACGAATGGCGAGGTCATATTTCTCAATATCAATATGATGCGTACATAGTTGTGGATAGATTCCCTTCATATCTGAATATTCCCAAGCAAAAGTTGTTAGGTCCCTATTAATACTAGTGTAGCCCCTTATTGTTATTTTTAGTGTAGCACCCTTGTTGTTATTGTTATGCCCATGTAGTCCCCATAATGTTATTATTGTGCCCCATACAAGCCCAATATTGTTATTTTTGTGACCTTACATTATTGTTGTTATGTAGGCTTTGATTATATCGGGACCCCTTAGACTCCTATATATAGAAAGTAGGTTTTTTTCATTTGAATCATCCAAAAATTATTCATTTATGTAATGGAAAGGAGGTTTCCCCCTCAAAGAGGTTGATTTCTAAGTCATTTATCTATATTTTCTTGTATTTTGTGTGTTGGTTGCATAACATTTGGTATCGAACCTTGGGATTCTACGGTTTCCCTTCTTCAAATAGGTCATCTTGGAATTTTTGCTATAACTTTTTTTCTACAAGGATCCAAAAACTAAAAATTTTACCACACGGAGCTGTAATATTGATGAAACTCGTGTAAAAATTTTAGATATTGGTTCGCAATATTTTTGGAGATATGATCTGTGGAAGTTAGGGTTTTTGCAGGCTCCATAATTTCATCTCAAATAGGACACTGAGGGAAAATTGTCATAACTTTCGTTTTAGGAATCATATTTGAATTCTGTAAAAAGTGGACGAAATTTCACGAATTTTGATTTCTTGTGTATCAATTTCAGAACCGAAGGTTGAAACAGTGACATGTGGCACGCCGTAAAATTTTTCTATACTAAACCAGTCCATAATTAGGTCATTGTGGGAGACTGGGCATAACTTTGTCTTGAAGAATCAAAATTAGGTCTAGCCTATGGCATTGGAAAGAAGACTCAAAGGGATACTACAGGACTGAAGTTCAAATCTTGAGGATCCGAAATCACAGATATATATCGAGCTCCTCAAAATCAAGAAAAAGGTGTGTGTGTGTGTGTGTCATGATTATTATTATTATTATTATTTCTTAAATCAATTTGAAGTGATTACAAGGGCATATTGAAGCATTTGGGTTCTATAATTCCTCCCAAAAATAATTCCACATCCATTAAGCCCTCAAAAATCTCTATCATGACGCATCAATAAGAATAATTTCAACATGGTGTATCAAAATTACAAGACCAAGTGCAACAAATTTCGCTCTCACAAAATGTAACAAAAAATGAAATGGAAGCTAAGATGGATGGTTTGAAGAAAGTCGTGGAAGCTAGGATTGATGTTTTGAAGAATGGCGTGGAAGCTAATATGGATGGCATGGAAGCTAAGATCAATGGTATAGAAGAAAAACTAAAAGCAGACATGGAAGGTTTGAAGGAAGGTTTGACAAAGTCACTATAAGGAATTATTCCTAATGGCGAAAAGGTAGTATATGAAACTCATGATGACAACAAAAGAAATGTTAATAATGATTTAGTAGACTCTAATGTTGGATTTAAGACCCACCATATTCCAAAGATCAATATGAGGAAGTTTGATGGAAAGGATCTGGTGACATGGATACTATAGATGGAGCAATATTTTGATCTCCATAATGTGCAAAACAAACAAAAGGTATGCTTTGCAACTTTATATTTAGAACCCAATTAATTGTGTATGGTATTGATGGATTTCTTCTCATAACCCACTTGTCACTTGGTCAATTTTTACGGAGGAAATGATAGCACATTATGAGGATACAAAGAGAAACACCTTCTTTAGCCAATTGATAAATCTCAAACAAAAGGGTCCAATGAAAGAGCACATTGAGGAATTCAAAAAAATTAATATTAAGGTAGTGGATACTCCAAATAAGCATAGGATTGATGTCTTCATAGGGAATTTAAATGATAACATCCAACATGAGGTTCACCTTTGGGAACCCAATTCATTAGAGAAGGCATTCAAGGTGGAAAGAAAAGTTGAAAGCAAAAGTATGGCAACAAGGAACTCTACCAATCACAACTATAAAGATTGAAATGTTACTGCTCCTAACCTTTCACAACCTACAATGTTGACACCACAACAATTGGAGGAAAAAAATTAAAATAGCTTTGTTATAGTTGAGATAGAAGATACACTAAAGGTCATAAGTGCACCGAGAAGAAATTATTTTACATAGATTATGAAGAGGAGGAATAAAAGGAACAAGAAACATCAAAAGAGGAGGATATACACCAAGAACCAACCCCAAAGAAGGAAGAAATGAATCCAACCATACCTTGTAATGCATTAGCAGGAATTACCACTCCTCAAACTCTCAATATAGAAGGATATATAAGGAAAAAAAGGTAATAGTGATGATTGATTCGGATAGTACACATAATTTTATTCATTTTAAGACACCAAAGGAATTGAATTGCTTCCTATATACAACACCAGAATGTCAAGTGATGGTTGCAATTGGAGGAACTATAAATTGCTCTGGAAAGTGCTATAATATCAAGCTAACCATGGGGGAATATGTATTGAATATTCAAATGCTTTATATTCCAATGGGTGGTGTTGATGTTGTACTAGGAGTCCAATGGTGTGACAATCTTTGGGGACTATAGCTTTTAATTTTTAAGAAAATTTCTTGATTTTTTTTTGGGAAGGAAAGGAAGTTGAATTATGGGGTATCGCAGGGAAACCAGGAAAGATAATCTGATCTAATGGTATGACAAAGCTTTTTAATAAATAATAATGAAGCGTAATTGCACAATTATGCTCACTACAAGTTCAAACATCGAAATCTTCTATTACTCCAGATCTCCAAAAAGTCTTGGACAATCAGTCCAAGGTGTTTGAGACTCACAAAGGCCTCCCACCTATTCGTGATCATGATCATGGTATTCATTTGATTCTAGGAAGTGTTCCTCAAAACATCAAGCCTTATAGATATCCCTATGCCCAAAAGAGTGAAACTAAACGTATGATTGCATTAATGCTAGAGGCTGGTATAATTCAACCTATTCAAATTTCTTTCTCTGCTCCAGTAGTATTGGTGCACAAGAAGGATGGATAATGGCACATGTGTCCATATTAAAGGGAGCTAAACAAGCTCACTATTAAAGATAATTTTTCCATTCCTGCCATTGATGAATTATTGGATGAATTAATGGATAAATTTACTTCACCAAATTGGATCTTCGTTCAGGTTATCATCAAATTAGAATGAAGACTGAAGACATTCTGAAAACAACATTTAGCACTTATGAGGGTCATTATGAATTTTTGTTCATGCATTTTTGCCTTACCAATGCACCTTCTACATTTCAAGGGCTTATGAATTCTATTTTCGAACCATTCCTTAGAAAATTTGTGTTAGTATTTTTTGATGATATACTAATCTACAACAATTCTTGGAAGGATCATGTTCAACATGTTGACAAGGTGCTCAAACTGTTGGAGGAGAAACAATTATATGCAAAATCATCTAAATGTTTCTTTGGAGTACAGGAGGTGGAATATATTGGTCATATTGTATCTCATGAGGGTGTTAAGGTAGACCTTAACAAAATTAAATCCATTAAGGAATGGAAAATACCCACAACCCTAAAGTATCTGCGAGAATAGCAGCACCTCTAACAACATTATTGAAGAAATATGCATTTATTGGACTCCAAAAGCAAATAAGGCCTTTGAACATCTTAAATATGCAATGTTCCACGCATGGATCTTCGCTACGCCAGACTTCACAAAAACCTTTATTGTGGAATGTGATGCCTCAAGAAATGGAATTGGTGTTGTTTTAATGCAAGAAGGAAGACCTATTGCTTTTGAAAGTCGTCCAATCAAAGTAAAGTATTTACATAAAGCTAATTATGAGAAGGAAATGTTGGCAATAATACACAAACTAAAAAAATGGTGACCTTACCTAATGGGAAGACACTTCAAGGTAAAAAAAAATCATGACAATATTAAAAAAAAATTGGAACAAAGACTATCTTCAGAAGAACGGAAAAAATGGGTTACAAAGATGTTGGGTTATGACTTTGAAATCATCTACAAAAAATGGAACATAAATGTTGTTGCAGATGCACTCTCAAGAAAGGATGAGGGCATTGAAGCATTTCTTTGTGCCATTTCTATTATCTAGCCATCTTGGATAACCGAATGAAGGGAGGAGTGGAAGAATAATGAAGAAGTGTGGACACTCATTCAAAAGTTGCAGTAATATCCTAGTACATCTTATACATTTAGCTAGAAAAATGATTCATTATGGTACAAATATCACTTATATATTTGTAATAATTCCCAACTAAAACAAAATATTCTCTTTGAATTGCACACCTCTCCCTTAGGAGGACACTCGGGATTTTTAAAAACTTACCACAAGGTCAAGAAAGAATTTTTTTGGGATGACCTTAACTATGATATTCAAAAGTTTGTGGTAGAATATTTGGTCTACCAACAAAATAAATTTGAGACAATTAAGATCTCGGGTCTGCTAGAACCTTTATCCATTCCAATTCAATGTTGGGAGTAGATTTCAATGTATTTTATCATAGGTTTACCCAAGTTCGAAGGAAAGAGTGCCAGCATGGTGGTAGTTTATAGAATTACCAAGTATGCACACTTTTTTGCATTATCTCATCCATTTAAATCCATTATAGTTGCTACTGCATTTATGGAAAAAATTAAAAAGCTACATGGAAATCCAAAGATTATTGTAAGCAAAAGATATCCCATTTTCACTGGAAATTTTTGGACAAAATTATTTTCCTGTTTGGGTGCTCAACTAGATCATAACTCATCTTATCATCCTCAATCTGATGGGAAAATTGAGATAGTGAACAAATGTTTGGAAGGATATCTTCGTTGCTTTGTATCTGATAAACAAACACAATGGGTCAAGTGGCTACCTCTGGTTGAATGGTGGTATAACACTTCCTTCGACACTACAGAAAAAATAACCCCATTTATGTAACTTTATGGATATCATCCACCATCCATCACATCATATTTAAGAGAAAAATATAAGGTTCAAGGATTGGAAGATCACATCGAGCATCAACAAAAAGTTATCCAACTCTTAAAGGATAACCTAAATTTGGCACAGAATCAAATGAAACAACAGGCAGATCAACATCGCCGTAAAATAAGTTTTGATGTAGGCGACTGGGTATTTTTATGGCTACAACCATACAAACAAATGTTCCTCAAGCAAGCTAAGAAGGATACTAAATTATCGCCAAAGTACTATGGTCCTTACAAGGTGTTGCAAAATATTGGTACTGTGGCATACAAATTGGAGCTTCTGGCATCTTCCTGAATGCACCCAGTTTTCCATGTTTCATGCTTAAAGAAGGTTATAGGTGACAAACTCCCCATTAAAACAATATTTCCATAACTTGACGAGGAAGGAAAAATCATATTGGAACCTGAAGCAGTCACGGAAACAAGAACTCAACAGCTATTAAATCAGTCTATTTCAGAGTATCTCATCAAGTGGAAGTACTTACCAGCAAAATATTCCACATGGGAGGATGAGAATTGTATACAGAAGCATCCAAAACTACTCAAGCATTGACAACACTTTTTTGAAGGAGAGGGGCCTATTAGTTCCCTATAATACTAGTGTAGCACATTATTTGTATTGTTAGTGTAGCCCCAGTTTTGTAATTGTTGTGACCATGTAGTCCCCATAATGTTATTATTGTGCCCCAGAGAAGCCAACTATTGTTATTGTTGTGCCCTTACATTATTATTGTTATGTAGGCTCTTATTATATTGGGACCCCTTAGACTCCTATATATAGAAAGTAGGTTTTTTTCATTTGAATCATTCAATAATTGTTCATTTATGTAATGTAAAGGAGGTTTCCCCCTCGAAGAGGCTGATTTCTAAGTCGTTGATCTATATTTTCTTCTATTTTTTGAGTTGTTGCATAACAAAAGCCTGCTTATGTTTTTGAATAATCTAGATCAATATTTCACGTTGGAGGTCATTAATATTGGCGTTGATGTTTAGGGTCTTAACAAGCTCAATTTCAATAGGAATATTGTTATCAACTATAGTCATGGGTATGTGTTTAGCGTTCAAATCATCTAATGGATCTCCTTGGAATTTGTTATAAAGTACAACTTTCAACATCTGATATGTTGGGTTCCCAATAATGGAAGGTTGATTGATAAATTTGTTAATTACATCATCCTCGATCTATTTTTTAAATATAATGGCTTTATCAATAGTAAGAGGAGAGCGTAGATTTCCTTCCTGATATTTGGGTGTGGAACATCTAAAATTATCAGTTGATATGTTGTGTTTAGCAGGAGGGTATAAGATAATATTCTTGGTGGTTGGTCCTTTAGCAATAGTCATGCTTCCAGTTTGACACCTTATGTATGCATCTTCAGTGGCAAGCCATGGTATTCCTAATATCAAATGGTGTCCTTCTAGTTTATTTCTAGGATTAAGGACCAGGAAAACTACTAGATATTCCCAAGAATCTATGGAAATAATAATATCATCCAAATTTCCCTCTAGTTTTACAATGGATCTATCAGCTAGCTCCAACATAGTTTGAGTTGGTTTGAATCTAGTTGTTCCACAGAGCCCACATGTTTCAAGTGTAATAATATTTATGACTACTCGCAAGCCCACCAAAGTATTTGGGAAATTATATCCTTGAATATGAACGGTAACAATAGGGGTTTCCAGGGTCATCATATTTAATGGGTATTTGTTTCACTAGAATAAGATTAGAAAGTTTCCTTAAAACATGGATTGTAGGAGGGTCTTTTGATTTCCTCCCAGGATTTTTGACACATAATTCTTCAATGGTTTTAGCATAAATCGGTATTTCTCTAATAGCCTGAAGGAGAGATTTTTGATATATAAATTTTGTAATTCCTCTAAGAGGTCAAAATTAGGTTGTGTAAGTGATTTTACCATAGTCAATCTCTCACGGAATGGGGGAGCAGAGTCTGTAATCTCAATAGGTACATTTTTTTCAGTTGGTTTGTTGGACAACTCTGCACCAGTAATGATTACAACAGGATGGGTTTATTCTTTCACAGGCTGCTCCTTAGGAGGTTTATCATTTTCTTGATTTTTTGAGTGATATTCTAGAAATATGGTTCTTCTGGACCTCAGACATAGTTCGTTACATTCCAAGAAAGAAGGAGGATCTAAACTTTCCAGAATTTCAAAAATTTGCACGGTTCTATTGTTTGGATTCGGGTTTGGATATGCAAGTAACTGAGGTCGAAGTGGAGGTGGAGTGTTTGAAGATAATTGAAGTGGAGATTGTGTCAGTGGTTGATTCTGTGGCCGAGGCATTACTCCCATTGGTTGATTAATCATCCCAATGGGGCGTTGATAATTTTATGACTATGTCAGCCCTTGAGTAGGTTGGTTTGTACATTGTGGAGGATACAAATTATTTGATGTATTTTTCCATAAAGTTGTAGAATATTGTTGATTTGGCCAAGAGGGACCAGGGAATGACTGATTTTTCCAAGGTGGTAAATTATATGGCTGCGACTGCCAAGCGTTGGGGGAATGTTATTGGCCCTTTCAATTTCATCTAGGAAACTGTTGTTCAGCATATTTTCCAAAAACAAACATAGCAGGGCCTTGCGGCATACCTGATGGGAGATTATGCCATTGTCGTTGTTGTGCCACAAAATATGTTGGTTTTGGCTCTTCTTCAGCTTCCTTAAACACAACCTTCACCCCAGGAAGTGAAGGGCCACAATCACTCCAATGATTTTTGATAAAAATGGCACATGTCTCGATTGTGTCCAATAGACAGTCCTTGTGACTATGCTTCTTTCGACAGGGAGGATAGAAAATAATCAATACTTGTTCTGCTCTAGCCTATTGTTGTTTTACCTATAAAACATCAAATTGCGTTGTTAGGGTACTTAAAATATCAGTTTTAAATTCTTCTAAAAGATTACCAATTTCTCCTCGTGTAACTACTCCACTTGCAGTTCTGCTAGATCTGCTAAGAGGATCGTGAATTCCATATTTGGTTCATGTACTCCCTTATGGGCACCTGATACACAGTTTTATGATATCATCATACTATTCTTTGGAAATGTCACCCTGTCCCATTATATTAAGTGTTTATATCCAATCATCTTCCATGCCCCTAATCAAAGCGATTTTCAATACATCTCTAGGTAGGGTAGTGTATGGTGACCTTTGAAAATTATATTGAAATATTTTAACATATTATTCCAAAGTTTCATCTTCTTTTGACATCATTTAAAATATTTCTTCTCTTAAATCTCTAGAACGACAATAGTATTGATATTTAGTAAGGAAGACTCATTTCATTTGATCCCATGAGGTTATAGTACAACCTCCTAGTCCCATGAACCATCGCAATGTTTCTCCCCTTAAGGTAGAAGGAAACAATTTTAATTTTTGGGGGTCAGTAGTATAATCATAGCCTCAGCATAAAACATCAAACTCAAACAAAAATGCATCACGATCCTCAAAATCCATTCCATGGAAATTTGGAGGATTCTAAAACAGGATAGCTTTCATTAGTGCATTAGCCCGTGGATCAATAATATGATATTATATGGTTGAATTTTGTGTTCATGCAGTTGCGTTTTCCATTTGGTTAAAGATATGTCGGGAATATTCAAGAAACCCATAATCAGGAGGTATTATCTGGAAATTAATATGTTGGCAGGGTTTCAGACCTTGACCAAGTCTCACAACACTATTCAGATCAGGAACTTCGAGTTCTCTCCCTACAACAAGTGTTGGAGGAAATTCTGACTTAGAAGGTCGTGGGTATGGATCACTCATCTCACCTTCCCCCTCCCTTACATTGCAAGAGTTCCCCTCACTCTTACTAAAAGGACTGAGATGCCTAATAGATATGTCTTGAAATCTTTGCTCGGATCCTATAGTTTTATCATGAAACTCAGTGTTAGCTGCAGTAGATGACCCTGCGACTTGAGGGGAAACAATAGTAGAATAATTCCAAGATAATTCTTGGGGAACTACCGACACTTGAGACTCTAATTTGCGAATGATTTCTTCTATAAAGGTCGGTCGCCCAAGGCACACTTGACCTTGGGTTTTGGTAGTTTTTGGAGTAGGTTTCTTATCTATACTTAATTGATTCATAGGCCTCTTTCTAGTCATACACAATAAATGATCTAAATGTATTGGCTGAAGGTAGGCACTAGCACAAGCTTTTTACATAAGTGCATGCACAATTTCTTACCTTCCATCTTTAATACCCATTCCTCAGAGATACAACTAACACTCTCTTTGAGAACCTCCCTGGAAATGGCGCCAAAATGTTGGGCCAATCAATTGTTCCTAGAAAGGATCAACTAATCTGTTGCATAGTAACTTATTAACCCGAGGTTTCGTTTTTTTATTTCAAGGTTGTCGGCACTATTTGTGCAAGAAGAATATTGCTTCTTAACAATTAATCACACATATATATTATATAGCAATCCCAATAAAACTGATTCAAGACAAAGTACTCAAATTAACAAATCGACAGCGAAAGATTAAATACCATTACAGAGATGGAAATAGATGAAATAGAGAAATAAATTGCTAGCTTTAGTGATACAAGATAAGACAACTTGGTTTCAGGATTGGGTCCAAATCCAGAATTGAACTGCCTTGTGAGAAAATCATCATAGTAGACTAGGTTTGGATAATAAATGCTTTTATTCAAATTGTAGAAGAAACAGTTACATAAATTTACACATCTGAGTTTGTATCAAGAGAATAATATTACAGCTTCAACAACACCCATTTCGAGGTTCAATACCAGTTTTTATATTGTAACAACAACGGAAAAATACCAGAGGATCTACTTCTAATAATGAGCAATCCAAAGAAACTAAGGATTCTTATGATTGCTCGTTTTAGTTACAATAATATTAATGAGTATGAGAAGTCAGGTTGAGAATTCATCCTCAACAAATTCGTTCCAAACAGGGTATAATGGTTTGAGGCTTGCACAATTTTCTCCGACCATTCCAGGAAACAACATCAAATAATGAGTCAATAGATTCTTGTCAATATTAAGGATATGTTTGTTAGAAACAATGTTTGATTAAATCAAATTCGTTCAAAAAATAATAAAATGATAAATGCATCTAGAATACTACTAAAGTCCCTACTATACTCCTTACCATAACTTAATTTCACAAAAGACTTTAGAAAATGATATGAAAATGGAGAAATAAGGCAAGGAAAATGTGACAAATATGAGACCCAACAACAGGTTCACACAATGTCATGATGAACTTGGGAGTGTTGGTGTTATGGTTGAAAAGTAATCATAACACTTCTAGGCCTTCCCAAGAGCTGGCAGAACTACCAAGATTCAGTAAATGGGAGGGAGAAGCTACCAAATTGGGAGCGTCTTTGGTCTGATTTGGTGCAAGAAGAAATAAGGTGGAACACCAGAGACGAAACCTCATCCAAGTGTGATGATCAGTAGAATTGTGCCTTGGCTGGAAAGACAAAGAAAGGGAAATGGAAGAAATCTCATTCTAAAGCAGAATCTGGTCAAGGGGGCAAGAAGAAAGACTTGTCCAAAATTAAGTGCTTTCATTTTCATGAGCTGGGACACTATGCTACAAAGCACCAACACAAGAAGGTGGTGTAGTCTCCAATTTGACCCCAATTATGTCTTGCCTCCTTCTATCAGTTTCGCCTTGTGCCTCTTCTCATATTCTCGTGATTAGAAATCGCTCCCTTGAATTTTCATATTTACACAGCATTAAATTTGTCATTTTTCATTATAATAATCATTGTCGCTGATAAGAAAATCACTATTATATTAAATAAAAAATAAAAACTTAATTTTAAATTAATAATTACAATTATTATTATAATAAATTAATATTAAAAAATAAAATTAATTTATAATAAAAATAGAATTAATTAAAATACAAAATCATAATTATTAAAATAATTATAAAATATTCAAAATTAAAATATTATAACAACATTAAACACGAATTCAATAAATTAAATTAAATCAAACATTACACAATTACAAATTAAATTAAATTAAATTATATATATCTATATATGATGTGCAAGACATCGGAAGGGTTGAGAGGCTTGCCTCTGTCATTCAATCTCTAGATGAAGCTCAGACGAAGCTCAGAGGATGGAGGAATATGGCATTGCTTGGATGGATTTTTGGAGGTTTTATGAGCAGTGATTCATTTTCTTCGTAAGCGTTGTTTAAATTCTTCCTATTAGCGGTTTTGAATATCTCTTTCATGCCGCTTCTGGTGTGTTTTTTCCGTTTATGAAGTTATGCTCATATCTCCTATTTGGGAAACCTTCCATATCTCTGTTTAGAATTTCTCTTTCTTGCTGGATTTGGTATTGGTTTTATCTTCTTAGCGCCTATTCCTAAGCTGTTTTTGTTATGAACATCATGCGCCTGAGCTGATGGATTATCATTAAGGTTCTATTATGTCTGTTAGTGCATGAATATTGGATCACTTTAGCTGTTAGCTTCTTGCTCCTGGCGATTTATGATCCTTAGTGTATTCATGCCTCGCAGTGGAGCTAATATGTATACTTTCGAGTTGATAAGCCTCTTTGATATGATTGAGATTGGATTGTCGGCTCTAATGCTTATGATAGCTCTCATGATTCTTAGATCCATTTATCATGTCCACTTCTCATATGGTCGACACAGACGGTGAAGTCTCCTTCTCATCTTTAGCTTCTCAATCATTTTCTTCTGATTCATCTCAATATCCAATCGGGTTTTTTGAAACATGGTATCACTTCTGGAACAAATCGACCACTTACTTTACTATTTCCAGGCCATGCAAAAGTTTTAGCATTAGGTTTCGTAAATAATGGTGGACTTTTCCAGGATGTTGGTGTTGCTGCTGCGGTCAGCCATAGAAGCTTCCCCATTTCTCTGGTTTTTCCGGTAGGTTCTCCCATAGATTCCGGCCCCCACCTTTTTCTGGTATTTTTGAATTTCGAACGGTTGTCTTGAATGTTAAACTGCCTTATCCTCTATGACCTAATCTCTGTCCTTGATGCAGACTATTTACTGCCTTTTTTAGAATCGCGCAGATAATCTCTGATGCCTTCTGCCCTCACAGATATGGTCTGTTCTAGATTTATACTAGAATATTATTTCTCCTTTAATACGTGATTAGGTCAGCTTCCTAGGGATGCCAAAACAATGTTTTTTTGGAGGCGGGTTTTAATTTCTACCCTGCGATCTAGATTCATCGAGGCCTTCTCTGACGATTTTCTTTAAAATCCTGTCTCTCCTCCTGAAAAATCACGCTGTCCTCGCTCTTTGACGGCTCGGCTGACATCACGTCTATCATTTCTCCAGCATTTTCCTTCTCTCATTCCGCTTTCCAAAGGCCTTGTCCTTGTACAAGTCACTATTTTCACACGATCCTATTGTGCTCTCGGTTCATGCACATCATTATTTCTTCGATTTCCATGCCTCTGTTGTTTTGATTTTCTACGTTCCCATGATGTTGCCAGCTGTGTCCCAGCCTCTCTAAGAAAGCGCCACCTATCATGCTCATGCGGTGTCGGCTATTGATGTCATTCATATGATATCTCTTCTATGGCAGGAACTCATAACTTAGTTGATATATTCTCCCCCCATCAGTTGCTTGGGGACGTATTACAGCGAGACGAAGTTGACGATCATATTATCAAACAGGCTTTTCATGGTTCTATTCCTGTTGTGCATCGTCCGATAGGTGGCTGCTTTAATCAGAAGCGTCATGGTCGTCACAAGAGGAGGAAATACTGCTACAAACACAACATGGAAATCAAAGAAGTTACGTTAGACTTTGATGATCTTTGCAAGCGGGTGGCGAGCCTGCAGAAGAGGGAGGTTATTGGAAGATGGCTATTTCCGGAAAACTGCGAATTCGATACGGCTTCATGGATTAAAAAACACTGGAAGTCTATATTAGGCTACACACCAATTGTTAGTATTCTCATTAACGGTTGGTTCAGTGTTCATTTCATGGATGTCAAGGATGTTCAAAAGATCACTTGTCGTACCTGGGTTCGTGGCCGTAGTTTTCTGCAGCTTATTCCTTGGTATGTAGGATTCAATCCTGTGCTGGAGGCCCCGCGCAATCGTATCATATGGATGAAACTTCCGGGTCTCCCCTTGGAATTCTGGACTATGAAGGCGCTTTAGGCGATTGGTAATTCCATTGGCATCACAAAATATATTGATCCAAGTATTATTAGGTCCTGCGATAAACGAATTGCTTGGATTCTTGTAGAACTCGAGTACACTAGTGGGTTGCCTGGAGACATCGATCTCGTCTGGGGTAACAGAAAGCACCGACAGCGCATCGATTTCTGGGGCATTCCCTTCCGGTGTCTTATATGCCATCGAACTAGTCACCTCAGAGAAAATTGCCCTTATCGTCTGCGCATGCATCGAGCGGATGCTGATTCTCAAGCCAGACGTTTTGACAAGCAGAAGATCCATGGTTCTGGGCCCGTTTTGGATGGTTTTTCAGGTAATCCTTGTCCCCATATCTCTGATGATGATGCTTTTTACACTGCTTAGGATCATTCGGACGGAATGCTCAATAATTGTCGTGTATTAGCCCCTGAGTCAAATCATACTCCTGAACTTGATTCTCAGCCGCCGGTTGGTTCATCTCATCTGGAGGCAAATAATCCTCCCAACCCTGTTCTTTTAACTTCCGTGGACTACAAGGATGATGGTGGCCCTGTAGCACCTACTTACTCCTATGTAGATGATTTTGTTAAAGGCATTCCTTACAGTACCGCCCCTCTTAACCGGTCTATGGATGACCCTCCACTGTATCCTTCCTCGAATTTCCATATCGGTGAGTCTTCCACTCCTCTGCCTAGTTCTTCCTGTAGTCCCCATACCACACTGGATATGCTTCCTGTTTTGACATACCCTATTAATATTTAGGATTCCCCCAGGAATACTGTCGATTCTGATCTAGAATCCATATTGGCGAACCCTAATATCGACATAGCTGCCCTCACTGTCTTTGACAGGCCGCCCTTATCTTCTGATAATAAAAACTCATCTGATAGAGGTTCGTCAAAAGGGACTAGTAGACTTTCAAAAGGAAAATTCAAATCCATTTCTCTTTTTTTCTGATCATGATGATAGCCTCACTGATATTCCAATCTTGATTAGTGATGGTACTTGGGAAGATCCTCGGGCGCTTAGAGCACGCCACCCGAAACCTGAACCGAGATGAATAACATCATTTCTATGAATATTCGGGGGTTGGGCGATGCCTCCAAAGCACATTTCCTTCGTGAGATTCTGAATTCGGGTGATCCTATTATTTTTCTTGCTCAAGAAACTTTATGTGCCAGGGACCGGGCCATTAAGTTATTTCTCAGTTTCAAAACTGGTTGGAAAGCTGCTGCGGTTGATGCTGTCGGTCATACTGCTGGTCTAATTGCTGTTTGGAATCCGGAGGGGCCACTTTTAAGGCCTACAGGTTTTTTGGTGGAATTTTGTTGGCTGGTCATCTTAGAGGTTATGAGGATTTTGTCTATATTATTAATTTATATGCCCCCTATCGCAACAGACTGTCTTTTTGGCAGCGCATGGCTGACTCTGGTCTTCTTGCTTTACACAATCTTATATTGATGGGCGATTTTAATTCTACCATGTGACCTGATGAAGTATGGGGTTCAAATTCTAGACTCGATCCTCTTTCAACATTTTTATGTGACTTACTATATGGTTTCAATCTGACTGACATTCGTCCTCTTCCTCTGCTGCCGACGTGGACAAATAAGCGTGCCAACGACCAGTTTATTGCCAAAAAACTGAACAGAGCTATGGTTCATGTTGATCTCGTCGATCGATGGAGTCTGCTTCGTTCAGATATTATTATATCAAATGTATCCGATCATATGCCCATTCGGCTCTCATGGAAATCTGTTTCTGTGGCTTGTGGTCGACCTTTCAAATTTAATAGGGTTTGGCTTGAAGATGCGAATTATACAAAATTGGTTCATAAGATTTGGCTACAAAACATCGATGATGACAGCCTCATGGGCTGGGATCGTTTTCATTATAAGATCTAGAGTATCAAGAAAGCAACAAAAGCATGGGAGATCCAGAAAAAATCGGATCTTAAGAAGGAGCTCTTAGAGATATCTGCGAAAATGGCCGACTTATTTTCTTCTTTTGTAGCACTTATCCCAGATGACGAAGCATTGCGGCTACTGCAGGATCTTGGTTCTAGAAAACGAGAGATTTTGCGAATTGAAGAGGTTTCTTGGCGTTTGAAGAGTAGAATGCTATGGCTTAAGGAAGGCGACCTCAATACTCATTATTTCCACAAATCGGCTAATGCTAGGCGCAATCAGAATGCTATCTGGCGTATAAGAAAGGAGGATGGTGATTTTGTCTTCTCCACTTCAAACATTCAAGACGAGGCCTATTCATATTTCTCTAAGTTTTACTCATGTGATCCGTCTATTGATGTTTCGAATCAAACATGGGTTCTCGATCAGTTTCCCCAGTTTTTTGGTGAGGATGACATTGCTGCTCTTGATCAGGTTATTTCTAGGAATGAAGCTCTTAAGGTCCTGAAGTCCTTTCATCATGATAAGTGCCCGGGCCCTGATGGCTGGCCCTCCAAATTCTTCGTTCACTTTTTTGATCTCATGGGTGACGAGATCGTTGATATGCTGGAACTTTTCCGGAACAGGGGTTTCATGCCTGCAAATCTGAATTCCTCTTTTATAGCTCTCATCCCGAAAGTCTCAGACCCACAGTCATTTGCGGATTTCCGGCCTATTGCTTTGTGCAATTTGCTGTATAAGCTCTCATCAAAAATAATTGCAAATCGCATCAAAGCTGTTCTGTCTGCCAATATCTCAAAGGAACAATATGGGTTTTTAAGTGGCATATCTATACATGATGCGATTGCTATCGCCCAGGAGGTTGCCCATTCCATGCACTCTGCCAAACAATAAGCTTTAATTATGAAGGTGGACTTGTTCAAAGCTTATGACTCGGTGGACTGGTATTTTATTTGGTTATTGCTGCTCAAGGTTGGCTTACCAATCCGGATTATACGATGGATTATGTCCTGTGTTTCAAATGTTAGATACTCGGTTATTGTAAATGGATATCCATCTCGTTTCTTCAAAGCTAGTCGGGGATTGCGGCAGGGGTGCGCCCTCTCTCCTCTTATCTTTCTTCTGGTTATGGATGGCTTTAGTAGACTAATGCACTTTGCTGAACAGAGAGGATATATTGAAGGTTTTGCTTTCTCAAACTCTGTCTCAACTTCACATTCTTTATTTGTGGACGACTTACTGCTTTTTGGTTATTTGCGGCGGAACCATTGGTTCTATATCCACATTATGTTCTCGCGTTTCAAAAGCGCTACTGGTTTGGGCATCAACTGCAGTAAGTCTTTTCTACTATATGAATATGGAGACGTCCAGGAGATTATTTTCATTGCTGATTTCATGGGAATCAGCAAGCGTCATATCTCAAATGGATTCAAATATTTGGGTTTCTTTATTAAGCCATGTGGATCCAAGAATAGAGATTGGATTTGGATTCTTGACAGGTTGCGGGATCGGATTCAGCGATGGACTCATCGATGGTTATCGATGGAGGGTAGGTATATTCTAATCCAATCGGTGCTATCTCAGATGATTGTCTTCTGGGCTCATCTTCTTTTCATTCCTGCAGGTATTATCTCCAGGATTAATGGCATCATTTCTCATTTCCTCTGGAGTGGCGCCAAATCAGAGAGGAAATGTCACCTCTGCAGCATGGCTGATATATGCAAACCCAAGGGGTCGGATGGCTGGGGTATACTTGACACATGGGTTTTTAATTGCGCTCTGTTATCAAAATATTTTTGGAGACCCATTACCTGCCCGGGGTTATGGAATGATGTTATTAAAGCCAAGTATATACAAGGGGACGCTTTACTTATGATAAGCTGCAATTCTCTTTCTTTTCCTCGTTTCATATCATGTATATGGCGCAGTTTTAGGAAGATTATTCCTCTTATTGCTCCTCGCCTTAGATGGAATTTCAGGGATGGTAGTCACATTCCCATTGGCGCGGTCAATCTCCTTCAGTTGGTGCCTGATTGTGGTCCTTCTCAGAATCTTATTCATGCTCTTTCTTTCCGCGGAATTTTATTCTACTCTCAGATAATTCTCTTTTGGTCTCATTCAGCTCCTATTTTCAAATCTGCGGCTCAACTTGGTTTGGATGGTGCTGTGGTTGATGATTGGAATCGATTTCGGGACTCTCTGCGTCGGGGTGGGTTATGCTATGCTACAGGGGGTGACAAATTAGTTTGGGGTGGCCCGATGAGAAATTGCTCCCTAATTGTGAAAGATGTTTATCAGAATTTTATTGCTTCTTCTCATATGTTGCAGGTTCCAAGCGCTTTCCGCCTCTTCTGGAAGAGGAAAATTCCAATTAAAATAACAATTTTCGGATGGCTTACTTGGAAAGGTCGAGTGCTCACGTGGGACAATCTAAGAAGGTGGGGTCATCATGGTCCAGGATGGTGTGTTTTTTTCTTGGCAGCAGAAGAATCAATCTCACATCTGTTCTTTTCATGTCCCTCTGTTATTCATATTTGGAAATTATTCAGCTTCTTCATTATGGACCCGTCATGGCAACCTGTGGACTTCATGTCCGCTGCTTTGGTCTGGGACAAGTTGCATAGTCCGTATCGATCGCTGCCTTTTTACTTAATTTGGGAGATCTGGCTGGCAAGAAACAAGAGGATTTTTGACCAGATTCCTATTCAGATTCATAAGATCTATCTCGCCATTAAATCATGGATGGACGCGATCCCCTCTATTATGCCCGATGTCATTGATGGTTCTCGTCGTATAAGACCACATGATATTTCCATACCTGCTGTTTTCTTTGACAGAGCTGTTGCTAATGGCACTACTGGTTGTGGGGCATGGATTAAGATTTCAGAACACGATCGATATCATATCCATTGGAACGGTGGTCCAGGTTCTAATAATAAAGCTGAAATCATGGCGTTGTGGGGTGGATTACTTATTGCTTATGACCTTCAGATACAGGTGGTTGGCATCTTTGGGGATTCTAAATTGGTGATTGGTTGGATCACCAATGAGACTCATATGGATACTCCGCATCTTCAAGGGTGGATCGAAAGGACCAGGGAGCTTTGGAAACGTTTGGATTGCCCTCCAATCCATCATATTTATCGTGAGAACAATACTAGAGCTGACAGGCTTTCCAAGAAGGGACTTCTGGAGGAGTTCGACATTTTGATGGTTGCTCATTTCTCAAATGGTCTACAGACTGGCGTGTCTCACATCCCTCTTCCTTAAAATCTCTATCTCTGTTTCTGTTGTTATTTTTTCTGTAGATGCTTATATGTTATTTTGGGTCAAGCAGGACCTATAAGTATTAAACCAATTCCTCCACCCTGCTTTTTTGTCAAGGTACAATACATATTTTTGTTCACAGGTGAGGGTTTACGCCTTGAACGTTTCTATATGGACTTAGCACAATCTACATCAAGCGAGCGTGATCACCTATATGGCCAGCGTTTCACTGTCATCACTGTTTGGTCAGTTTTTCATCTGTGCGTGTCATTATCATTGCCGGTATCTTTGGATCTCAGTATATATATCCTTTGCAAGCGAGCGGGCAACTACGGCAAGCGAGCGGGTACATCTATGGCAAGCGAGCATGGCATATTCAAGCGAGCATGTTATATAATCTATGTGGCAACCCATCAGCATTCATAATCTATTTGCAGCTGAACTATTGTTCACGTTTGATCAATTTTTATGATCGGGCTTGCAACATCATAATTTTCATATCTAATCGCTTACTCAGGAGTATCCTCCTTTTCTACTTCCTATAAATTACTGATGCTTCTTGAGTTTAGCTTTCCTTTTGAAATCTTATCAGGCAGTTTGAGTTGTATTTGAACTTTTCCTATTAACACCTGATTCTCATTATATGATTGTAATTTGTATTCGGGTCGGATCTTGACCTGTTCATGTGGATGCCCACTCATTTTGCTCTGCTCAGTTATGAGCAGACTTCTATGGGGAAATTGATGGTGGATTTCTCGCTGTGTATCATTACAGCTGAGATTATATGAATATGTACTGTATATATTATCAATATATTCAGCGTTTTTTTCTTTCTGAAAAAAAAAAGATTACAACAAATGGGTTATGAATTTTTGGGTTCTGATCCGCGAGTAAGTGGTTATCCAGTGAAGAGTGATATGACTGGTATAGTGGCATAAGGGCTCGTTTTTAAATCGTATGAAAAGTGCCTTCTTAGAATGTCAGGGAAAGCAGGAAGAATAATATAATTGTGAATACCTATATAACAGGCTCGGGATTTCACCCAAGTGCATGGTGAATAATGCTACTACTATTTTCTTTATTTACTTTGTTTCCATTTGACTTGCACATAATGAATAATGCTACTACTGTTTTCTTTATTTACTTTGTTTCCATTTGACTTGCACATAATGAATAATGCTACTACTGTTTTCTTTTTACTCAGCGACAAGGACTTGCTGAGTAAAAGAAATTATAAAGAAGTAATTTCTTTTGTATCGTTATAAATAATGCATTCTTATATTTATTTATAAGTATTTTAAAAATAATAATAAAAAATATTTTTTATTTAAAAATAATTTAAAATAAATAAATAACAATACAATTTCTAGAAATATATATCCCTCATTACGGATATTAGGTGAAGGTTAATGTATAAAATAAAATATTATTTAAAAAAAAATTAAATAATTTTTTTTATAATATTTATTAATTTTATAAAACACTAAAATAAAAAATTAGTAAATTTTCTTTGTGCAAATTTGAAAATTGCAAATTTTAATTTATTGATTTTTTTTTAGTATTTCATAGTTGTTTTTCATGTTGATTATTTTTGAAGATAAATTTGGTTTATGAGTAAGAAACATTCAACATCTTGGTGGATTCTTCATCTATCATTATGAGGGACATTAAGTCTTGTATAAAAAAAGAAGAAGAAGAAGTCTAGATTTAAATTTATTAGAAGAGGCCAAAAGAAAAAGATATATAACTCTTAAAAAGAATAAATTATTAAAAGTGAAGAAAATGGAAGAAAAATTTGAAAAAAAAATCAAATGAAAAAAAAAATTAAAAATTTGTTAATAAAATAAAGTTAGAAATTAATAAATAAAATTTCAAATTGAAAATAAAATAAATTAATATGCAAATGATTACCAACATTTCTTCTCAACACATAGTTTTTCAGCAACTCACTCTCAGCTTATGATTGAGGGGGGTATGTTAGCCTAATACATATATTAACAATCATTAAGTCCAAATTCAATATTAATTAGTATTTATTGAAGGGAGTTTGAAGGAATAATTCATAAGAAAATGTGAAATAATTCATAATCAATGTATACTTACTCTAGAATTATAAGTATGACCAAAGATGAGAATAATGAGATAAGTTAGGGATGAAAATCACAAAAATTAGCTAAGATATATGTGGAGATATTCATGGCTCAGATATTGGGGAGAAAGTTGTGGAGGAGGTTCAACCAATTAGCTAAATTGGTAATTTGTTATGGGAAACTCAATTCTATAATATGAGGTCTCATGGATTGTATTGGAGTGTGTGAGAGAGAATCATGTAACATTAGTTGTAAATTAATGAATTAAAGACTTGAAAGCGTTTTATCTAAATTTTCTATCTTGTGTTTTTTATATTTTGTTGTTATCAATTACTTCATTTAGAAGATGATTGCATAGATTGATAGGATCCCCCCTTCAAAATGTGGAATCTCATTATCAATTTTTTGAAAGGATTTTGCATGTCCAAATCTATCCAAGCAACCAAGTTGTCGCTCAACAACATTTTTATTGTTGGAAAATTAAAGAAAGATCACATATTTAGATATTATGTAAACTTCACATTTACTTCATCATAGATACAATATGCTTTGGAGGTATCTAAGTACCCCAAGAAGATACATTTCTAACTCCTTGCACAAATTTTGTTTTTCTATTCCTTTGGTAGCAATGCATGATAGGTGGAACCAAAAACCATGAGATGCATCATCGAAGGAATGTGGCCATACCACATTTCATAGGGAGCCTTATTTTTGAGAGCATGAGATGGAAATATATTCTTAATATACATTTCACATAGAACTACATTAGCTCAAAACATGAACTTTACATTTTTTAAAAACATGATTGAAACGTTACCATATTTAAGTTTGTCTTGTTCATTCTTTAAGCTACACCATTCTGTTGGGGATTATAAGACATTGTTGTTTGATGTTTGATCCCACGTTCGAGAAGATCATTTTCAAATTTATTTGAAGTATATTATTTTCCATTGTTAGTACAAATAGAGCCAATATGAGATTGTGTATAATTTTCAATCCATGCACGAAATTTTTTGAATGTTTTAAAAGCTTCAAATTTGTCATTTTAATAGCTATACCCAAAATATTTTGGTGTAGTCATCAATAAAAGTCATCATATATTTATTATCATTTTTAAAAGGAACAAACATACGGCCACATAAGTCAAAATAAATTAGTTCAAGCTTTGTATCTACTCTATAATGAGAATTACGAAGAGACTGTTTGATGTGATTTCCTAAGATACAAGCATCATGTTGCTTAATTTTCCAAGGAATGGTTAGAAAACTAGTAACACCATTTCCCTTCAATGAACACAAATTTTCATAGTTCAAATGTCCAAATCTAACATGCCATAAGAGACATAATGGGATTGTACCTTCATAAATTGAGAATTATATGCAATTTTTTCTGCAAGAGCAGAGGTTCCTTGCAGCTTCAAGAGTCTTTATTCTTCTATCCTAGTCAGACAAGTGAGTTGTTTGATGTTTTTCTGAGCTTAAACTTTCCATCAAACATATGGATGGAGTGTCCTTGCTAGAGGATGTGGATCAAGGAAAACAAGTTTCTCTGCAACTCTGGGAGGTAGAGAACACCATGTAGAAGAAATTCTTGGAGACTAAGCAGTTTGGGCTTGATTGTGCCAAGCCTAGATGGTTTGAGTTTTGATTTTTTTGCAAAGCAGACTGCTCTGTCAACATTGTCAATGATTTTCTTAAATAAATCTCTTTTGAAAGTCATGTGGCAAGTTTCTCCTGAATCAAGCAACCATGCATTCTTTCAAGAAGTAAGTGAAGCATTAAAAATTTCTTGAGTTACTCCAATATTGCAAGTACCACAAGATAATGAGTGGATTCAGGTGCTTTACCTTTCCCTTGATCTAGTGATTTTCAATTCTCTTCATCCCTTTCCTATTCGATCCTATCCCAAGAGAGCTTACATGTGGAAGCATCATGTCCATTTATATTACATTGTATGCAATTAAGATTAGGTATTCCTCCTTGATAATGTTTTCCCCCTACCTCTATTATTCTTCCTTCCATGTGCTCTTTTACCACCTCCTCCTCTAGAAGAATCATGTGCCTCATTATTCTTTTTTTGTGCAAGACACACAACTTCTTCAGAAGACTAAGTAGTTTTCTTCTTCTTCCCAAAATATTTCTTTCTTTCAACAAACTTCTTTCCAAGAGAGTCAAAGGAAACATCCTTAAGTTTTCCATTGACTCAATATAATTAGAATAATTGGGATAAATGCATTGAAAAAAGCTGCGAGGGGAAGAAATATTTTAACTCCAATAAATTCTATGTCATGCAAAATGGATATTATTTTAGAGGCTAAGGAAAGGGGATCATTGTATTTCACTTCTATATTAAGAAGTTTGATCATAAGTTGGACTACTTCAAGGTAAGTGTGAGTTATATAAATCTTTCAGCTTGTTTAAGACTTCAAAAGCATTTGTAGATGGCATAATATGATGACTCACCTCTTCATTGAATGATGTTGAAATCAAGTCATAAGACTTGCTATTCTTGTTCTCTCATATGACAAGCTCTTTGTCATAAGTGAGATTTTAAGGAAGATTTCCAGCTTCCCCTTCACAAACTCCTTTCCACAACTAATTAAAAATCAGAGTATATTTTATTTTTCTAGATCATTTATGGTAGTTCTCTTTCCCAAAGAAAACTAGAACTACTCCAACTATAGAGATGAGTAAATGCATCTTAGAAATTTTGAATTAGGCTCAAAATAAGCATATTAATTACACTAAAAAAATTGTTTCCCTGTGAAATAAAAAAAACTGAATGACATACAACTATATCTTAAAAAAACATGAAATAATGATGGAGGCTTTCATATTGACCAATTGGCATATACAAAATTATTTGAAACAGTGCATACATATGAAACCATATGGACGAATCAATGATTTGATTCCTTACCATATATCAAGCCATATATATATGAACCAACACGATATTCAAAATAATTGCACATACCATGCACACTTTCATACCAATAACTCCTTTAAATAAACCAATCAATGCACATTTAAACACATACCCTATACGGTCTTCAAAATATGTCACTATCACATATCACTCATGGTCGTTAATGGCTCAAGTCAACATAGCCCTCATAAAAAAAATTCAATGCACACATGGAATATATGTATGGCATAACATTCATTATTTAAAAGCAACCCAACATGGAATTGCACCATATGCAGTCAACACTTCATTGCATACCATACAACCTTTCATACTACATATGCCCATCACAACACATATGTATGATTCAACATATATGCACATGGAATTCAAAAAAGAGTTTTAGCATTCCAAGACTTGAATGCACATTCCAGTGCTCGCAACACCACACTACCATGTCACATATACAACCAATGCCAAATGAACCAAACACATCGCATTTCAAACGCAGTATACAAAGTTTAATAATGCTTAACACAACACTATCTCACAATATGGTTGATTCAAGTTACGACCAGGGGGACAAAAGGGGGACAGGCTTTCAAACGCAACGTAGAACAACATAGAGAGTGCACATATCATACAACCAACGCACCGATCTGCAAGAGTAATACACAACGTAGAGCATCAACACGCACGGAGAAAGTTTAAACAACTTTAAAGCGACTCTACACTGTCACCAATCCAACACAAATACTAACACAAATACTAGGTTAATAAACACAAAGAATTGCACGAAGAGTGTTTGGAAGACTAGATACATTGGGCTTCGACTTCACAAGCCAACTTTCACAACTATTGTATTCAAGCTTTCAACCATACACATACTAGAGATCAATTTAATACGACTTCAGAAGTCATCTTTCACAAATGTATTCAAGCTTTACACCATACACATACTTCAACCATACACATACTAGAGATCAATTTAATACAACGTACAAAACAACATACACATTAAAGGAACCATCAATTTCAATGCATTTTTTCAACGTAGATGAACGACCATTGTTCAAAAAATTAATGCATAGGATAGACAAAGTTTGTAATTAATGAATCGACCAGAGGCACAAAAGATAATAGCAAATAATAGTAGGAGTTACATGCAGAAAGAGCTTAATTTCGGAGCAGTAACATTGATACCATGTCATGCCACGTTTGTGTATCTCCGAATCGATTATTGTTTGAATTAAGAGATTATTGATATATATTTTTGAGAGAAAGACGGTTAGAATTCAAATTCTAATATCTCTTTATTTTCACTATTTCTCCTATTTACTAAAATTTCCTAATCCCAAAAATTAGGCATCAACGTACCTACCTTGAAAACTTGCAATTCTAAAGTTAAAACACGTAACTCTCCCATCCTTGTTAAATTAGGAGCAAAATATATAGTTTAACATTCCAGCTACGGGCAAAGTGAAATGTTATGAATACTTTAATAACAAACTTTACTAGAAACTTTTGGAAACGTTCAATCAATAAAGGAGCAATAACGCTCTCATTCAATCTTTGTAGCTTATACCCATTGATGCCCATAAGAGTTGTCTCCATATCGAACTTAAATGCCTAATAGCGGCTTCCACATTGGAATTAAATGCTTGCAATTGTAAAGTTAAAGAACATTTAAATTGCCCCATCCTTTGTAGATGAGGAGGAAACTATATGGTTTAGCATTTCAGCAATGGAGAAGTGGAATGTCTTGAATAATTTAATGACAAACATTGTTTAGAAACTTTGTGGAAAATCTCATCAAGGGACCTACGTATAGTATTTGTATTCTATGGTGATGGTTAATTTTAATAATTTTAGGCATATATGATATTATTGAAGAATATTGGAGAAATCAGTGTATTTCTAAAGAATTTTTAATTTCTACTTTTGAGATCCTAATTACTGGTTTGGAAAGTTTATTAAAACTTGTGAGTTTTGGTGTAACATAACATTTTTTCATGGTATGAAAGCTTCCAACCGTTTCCATTCCCTAATTACTTTTGAAAGATGTTCAACTCTATGAAATCCATAATTTCCATATTAAAAATCCCAATTACCAATTTGAAAAATTCACTAACACCTACTAAATTTAATATAGCGACAAACCTCTTCAAAGAAAACATGAAAAGGTTTAAATCTAACACTGAAACCATTTTGGAAAATCATGGAGCAAATTTTTAATTCATTAATTTTTATAAAATCTGATTTTACGTTTTAATTTTCACAGATGCATCACACTAACAACTAGTGAATCGATAAACTAATAAAAGCTAAATCGTAAACCAACAAAATTTGAACCAATTTACCATCATTTCCTGATAAGTCATGATTTAATACTCTCCTCCCTGCCGTAATTTGAGTGTTTTACTGGAGATTAAACTTTAATATTATTGCTTACCGAAGAAAAATATTTTAATTGGCATTATGTTTACTGTCGCATCTGAATGAATGTTGCAGAGTAACGATCATCAGCTAAAATAGATTTTAATGTGGAACGTCATATTCACTAAAGGGGTAGCCAGACTATTAGAATAGAACTGGATATGATTCGACGTTGTATGGTTTGCTTATCATTCTTTTGTTATAATTAATTTCGCCCGGCAATGATGGTTTACAGCTAGTAGTTTATGGTACACATTTTTATGGCCATGGTATAAAAAATATTTAAATTCCATTAAAATCAAATTAACTTTTTACTAGAAATTTAAATTTTACCAAAATAATTCTAGATACTGTTTATATGACCATGTAATTTTCCCTTCATAATTATTTATTTATATATCTACCTTGGCTTTTTATACCTAACAAACTTATCAAGTACCTGTAATACTTTTTCCGTTCTTCGTCTTGTGTAGGTATACGCGGCTGATAAGGAACTACGTGGACACGACGCCGATCTTCTTTAAACCTGAGTTGATTTTTCTCATCGAAGAAAATTCCTTTCTGTTACTAGTTCACAACTATGAGCGATTGTTCAGGCCATTGTGCACTCTACTTTTCCTTCATTTCTTGATACTATAAAATGTGCACTCTACCAAAATATAAAATTATTAGAAAATGTCTTAATTAATTAGATTTGTATAATTTAATTAATTTAACACTGGATATATGAACTTCTCTATTTACTTATTTTCTATATTTTCTTTCTTTTAAAACTAATTAATTTGAATTTTTAAAAATTATTTATGATTAAATCCAGTCAAAATGAACGCAAGTTATGGAAAAACAACCTTCAAATATGACATGATATCCTTTCTGAAATATTCCACTTAGTGCAACACAATAAATCTCAACATAAAACCCACTCTCGTAATAGCCGAGACATCAAAACAACAACGATGCATTGATTGTTTTCTCTTTTTGTCATCTACAAGTCATATTGATGGGCTGTCAATGTCCATCCCATGAGCATGGATTGTCGACACAATAACAGTTACTCATGCTTACTTCGTAAACATTTTTTTACAGGGGATGCACATTTTAAAGGAACTCCACTACGTTTGCACCTATAGAAACAAATAGTATAGATCTTCGAAACATATGTCTAAAATGATTAGAGCACATGTAAGTATTTAGTTGGAGAATAATTGCATAAACTTGTAAGAATTGAAAAAGAAAATTGGAAGAGAGAATACAAACAATTATTATAGATATTTTAAATATATGTCTAAAATTATTGGAGCACATGTAAGTATCTAGTTGAAGAATAATTGCATGAACTTGTAAGAATTGAAAAAGAAAATTGGAAGAGAGAATGCATTCGATATCTCAATCTTGATGAGAGAATCAATTCATAAAGAAACTAAGTTAAACTTAACTACATGAAAGTACTAAAGCTAAATAAATTTATCTAATGTGTGTGACACCACATGAAAGCTCTAAAGCTAAATAAATTTATCTAATGTGTGTGACACCACATGAAAGCTCTAAAGCTAACTAAAGTGCTTGACACCACATGCAAACTCTAAAGCTAACTAAAGGTAACTAATGTGCATGTACACCACCCCCTTAAGTGTAACTTAGGTGAGTATGATGCAAGATTGATGAGCCCCAGAAGCAAGGCTAGTTTAGGTACCCATTTACAATGTATGAAAGAGGAAAGAGGGAAAACCTAGAGGGAACAAAATCCCCCCTCAAAATACAATGAAAAACTAAAACAAAAGACCACTTCTAGGTGGTTGTGTCCTTCACAATAATAAATAATCATGCTTACGCCAGAAACATTCTTTTCGCTCAAACAATTCAAGGGATGCACATTTTAAAGGAACTCCACTACGTTCAAAGTTAAACTTAACTACATGCAAGAATGAAGGCTAACAAAATCTAACAAAACTAACTAAATTTAAGTGTGGTTTAAGCTATGTTAATGTGCATGTACACCACATGCAAGCACTAAAGCTAACTAATGTGCATGGCACCAAATGTGTAACAACCTTGGTGAAAATTCCATGTAAATAAATTTAATAAAGGAAAAATAATAACTACAATTATGGGACACTAATTCCAAGATGAATGTTGGGAAAAAAATCCTAGTGTGGGTGTTCATTTGGTTTATTATGGTTGAGGAAATTGGCAAAGCTAATGGAAAAGGATTTGGAAAGGAAAAATTATATTTATAGAAATTTATTTATGAAAATATTTCAAATTAGGAGAAAAGGAAGGTGAAAGGTCATAGGTTGCACGTGAGGAGGAAAATGAAGGAAAATAATGGAAAATTGAAGAAATAAAGATGACATTAATAAAAAGGATTATGAGGATGAGTTGGTAACATTTTTTCAGTTCAATTTTGGATCTCTCTCTCTATTCTCTCTCTCACACTCTTGGACACTTAGATTTTCGTTGGAGCACTTCAACATTGCATCAAGAAAGACAAGGAAGGAAAAGAGGAAGCAAAGATCAAGTAAGGAAGAGAAGGATCAAGCAACTACAACGACTCTACTTGTAGGTATCAGTTTGCATGTGTGATTTCCCTTCTAGATTTGGTATGCATGGTTATGCATGTGTGTTCTTGGTTCTCTTACTGTCGTTCACATGGGTTTTTTCAGGTGTGAAAATTTTCTTTAGCCTTTCCTTTCCATTTCTAGATAACCATGGTGTGATGGGGTTCTCATGTTTTGGTTAGGATGGATTTCTAGATGGATTCAAACCTGAGTGAGGTGGATCTATGAATGAAAGAACACATGGCCTAGTGATCCTTGAACCAGAATATGGATTGTGTAAAGTCATTGGCCTACTAACCCATGAACTAGTCTATGTGTTGCAGTAAATCCAGGTATTGTGTTCCTCAGTGGGCCTAGTAATCCTCGACCGATGAATGGTGGGATATATGGTAAATCCTTAATCTTATTATGAATGTTAATTTTACTATGCTAATTTCATTTTCATATATAAAACTTCTTTACTGATCTTATGTTTAATGTACAAGTTTCCGTGTTGCTTATATGTGTCAAAACAATAAATTAAACTGAGTTTTATGAGTGAATTTGAAAGTATAACAAATAAATTAAAAGGCTGAACAAAAAAAACATAAATAACAACAAACCATCACAATTGATCCATTAAAACATATTTTTGATGAAGGAGTTCACTCCTCGTGGGCTACATCTCCTTGGTCTAGCTTCCATGGCTTGGGCCTCTGTATTAGCTCAATAGTGCTCAAATTTCTATTTACATGCATCAAATACTCTTGGAACCTACTCCAATGAGTTCAAAATGTTGAAATATATCAGAAATGACTATTTATTTACTCAATTTGTCCTTCAGATGCTCTAGGCATGGCCTTCCCTCCTGGTGACCCTAGGCTTCAAAATTATTCAAGGTAAAATAAACCTGTGTAAACTTGCTCCTATGCCTTTGAAACATGTTCCAATCTGTTCATGGAATGCCAATTAGCCAAGAATGACTCTTTCTGAGCTGAATTTGGTCGAAAATTGACTCAGTTATGGTAAAAACAAAATTTCCCCCAATTTCTCCTCCAAATCTAGAGAAGACTCCAGACAGCTCTGAAAAATTCGGTGTAATCTGAAAAAAATATAATTTCCACTAAATGCGCCACTAATTAGTATGATGATTAATTAGTGTTAAGTGTGCTTAACTGCAGATAAGAAGGGCTTAACTTGTTGAGATGTAGGTGAAAGGGGCAGTTTGACTATCAGTTGTAACATTAGTGGGTGCACTCAATCAACCACACACACATTGGATGTGCCCATGAGGATTGTGCAGTCAGGGAAAGAAGGATTCCATTCATTCAGGGATTGTTGTCAACTAGGATTATGCAGTGGAGGCAGTAAATTGACACATGAATTTGCCAATGTTTGTATGACAGTGTGAGACGATTGTATATTGTACTGAGAGCTCTTGGATTGGAGCTTTGCATTAGATTGCTTCATGATCCATGATATATACATAATATATGATAGTGGGGTTCTTAGCTTTATGCTTTCCCGGTAAAAAAATCTGTGTTATGTGTGATTTATCTTTCTTCATGATATTGCAATTGGCGATTGTGTTTTAAATTACATAAAGATTTTTTAGTAGAAGTGATTCTATATTTAACTGTGGCATCTAATTGTTAGATCAGAAGAATCTAGGCAATAGATAATTTTTATTAACATTTCTACATGGTATCAGAGAACAGAAGATTGCAATTTTGAAGTAGGAGCTAAGTTTGTTGGTGGAAAGAATTCGAATTTGCAGAAATATTTTCTTGGTGCTACAATTGAGTAAACATCGAAATGGCTTTCAAGGGCTTGTGGCTAGAGTATTTCCTCGAGGGTAGCTTGAATTACATTTCCTAGAAGGATAGGATGGAGGTGGTGCTCGAAGATAATGGCTTGAAGGAATTCATTGACAATTGTTGGAACAGGGTTCCCTAACCTACGTTTTTGTATAATTTTGTAATGTTTGGTCCTACGTAGGGGTTTTGGGGTGGGTCAAAGCCCCTAATATTTTGTAATGGGTTAAAGGGTAGCTCTAGGGTCCGTAAACCACGGTTTGCGGACCATAGGATAGCGAAGGCTACGATAATACAAGTAGATAGATAGTTGCATCTAGTAAGTAAGTAAGACATAAGATTGATGCTACGTGCGAATTTTTAAGTTATATTGGGTTGTTTTGGGTAAGGACTCCTGCTAGCTGTGTGTGCGTAGATCCTCAGTCCTACTATGTGTGGACCCCGCTAGGCTGTGTGCGCGGGCTGTGTTTGGTTTGTAAGTGGATCTTTGATACAACTGAATGCGGAATATAGTTGAAGTATCTTTGTGTTATCTGGATTGATTGTGTTTACTGTTGAAGCACATATGTGATATTTAGTTAAGTTGTGAATTTATCTGTGATCTGGAATTAGCTGCGATTATAATATTCTATGATGGTATTCGCTGATGCGCACGTGGATGCGAATGTATTGATTAGATCTGTTGATGATAATAGCTTTGTTATGGTTATGTGCTGATTACAATGCTAAAAGAGCTGCGAATGGACTCATTGTGTGTGAACCTAATAAGTTGCAACAAAGATCTGCCTTAAATTACCTACTCTCTCCCAGGGTGCGGAAACCTGGTTCCGGCACCCTCCCATACTACTTCGGGTGAGACCTTGGCCTGCGAAAGTAGGTCATTGCTGAAAGGGCCAGTAGTATAGGGGTTTGTTGGAAAACCTTAGCCGCCGAACCTGGGTCAGGACCCCTCAAGCCAAAAAATGGTTCCATTGCCGGGACCGGGAGAATTTTGAGAGAGAGAGATCGAGTAACGCCATGAGGTCATTGGAGACCTGAGAAGTTAGAAATTGAAGACTGGTTTGAAAGACAGATTGAGGAGTTTTCTGTAAAGGGGAATCGCAACATGAAGCTAACAGCTAAGAAGTGGAAGAAGAAGTACATCTTTACCAAAGTCTATGAAATTTTCTTTATAACCTTTGTGCACGAGCTTCAGGAGTGGTTGGAAAGGCTCGTAGAATTCCATACGTGTTGGAAGGATGATTAGGTTACGCAGTGGACACCAGAATTGATTCAACAGCTGGAGAGGACTGACAATAAAATCACCCATATGGTAGATCACTGGGTGGATAGCGTGCTGGGAGGATTCATGATAGAATTCACAGTCGATCAGTTTCCATCCTATTTTGAGATAGAGCAGAGGTTCTCCAAAGGGTTCCGCGGTAAGTTCTTGAAAACATTTCCATTTTTAATCAAAATATTACTATGCGAAAAAGGCGTTCTGTGCAGCCACACCGAATGAATGACCTCGGATCGGAGTGAAAGTACAACATGAAGTGGTAAGTACTACTGAAATAATCGAGAAGGGGATAGATCCATCTATATTCCATTAATAGAGTTGGCTATGCATGGAGGAAATAGTCCTCCAACCACACCACCTTCAAGTCAGCATAAGGGTAAGAACTCACCCACACCTTTGCCACCACCAGAAGAAGATATGGCCACACACATGAAGCTACCCATCTTCAAGGGTGTAGGCGATGAAGATATGGACCGATTTTGGTTTTTAGCAGAATCAGTATGGACTGTGCAGAATGTGGCTAGCGATGCTGTAAAGAGAGCACAACTATCCCTCACCTTTGAAGAAAGGGCCTTGGACTGGTATATGGGGTACGTAGGCCATCATGCGGATCTATCTATTCAAGAGATTAAGAAATCTTTAAAACAATAATTCCAGAAGCCTAAGTCCCACTCGCAGCTAGTAACTAACCTGAAAGCCTTTAGACAAGGACCCACTGAGTCTGTATGGGAAGCTGATCAACGATTAAGGAAGGTTATCAAAGATGGAGAATTTCAGTATGATTATAGGAAGCACAAGGAATGGTTTAGCGCTATGCTACTACCTCACCTGCGCAGACATATGGGTCAGTAGGCGATTGAGACGAAAGAAAAAGCCTTGTAGATTGCTATGAAACTAGAATATGTGCCAAGAGACGATGCCTAGTTTGTGGTGCAGTAGATCTAGGGACAACTAGAGGCAATGCACCTTGAAATACAGAATCTACGAAAAGAGCGAGGAAAGGAAGCTAGCCCAGACATATTGTGTATAAGATGCAGGGCATTTGGCCACACCAAGGATCAATGTCCTCTACTAGTGGACTTCATGCAGGATGGGGGGCCCAACCCATTGTGTCCTAAAGAGGTTGCAGGACCAAGTGGCCCGATGTTATGGTGCGCTGAAAATTGCATAGATGGACTACATGATACCAACCACTGCCCCCGTCTTGGTGCGTATGTTCCAGAATTGAAGCAACAATGGTTCCGATTCTGCTCATTTGTGGGACATGACGAACATAACTGTCGAACCTATGACTTAATGATCGACCAGGGAAACCTATACAGGGTACAGGCTAACCCTTCTTCACCACTATCTCCCTCAAGCAGAGGAGGCTCCCTGTCAAGAAGCAGGGGAGGGGGAAGGGGTGGAGGCACAGGTCAAGGAAGAGGGCAATTGATCTGTTACAACTGTGGAGAAATATGGCACTTCGCAAGGGATTGTCCGAACCCTGTGCGAAAATCTTGCCGATATTGTCGACAATTGGACCATGTGATTGAATATTGTCCAGTCCTGATAGAAAAAATGGAGGAAAAACAAAAAAAACCTACGGAGAATGTGTAGAGGGTTAAGGTGGAATCGTGTGATGAAGGACCAAGTATTAATGTCATAACGCACAGCAACATGGCTACTGGAGGAGCTGAGGAGAAAGCCGCGACTGAACCTCTTATTCGGAAAGAAGTTGTCAAGTAGGAAAGCTTGGACCTATAGAAGGAGAAGGAAAACTTCGTCGTAGCTTGAAAAGACTTTACTAAGGATGAGGCATCTACTTCCAAGGCTCCAGAAAACCTAAGAACGAAAGACGAATTTAAACCATTTCTAGAGGCATGTATGAAGCTGCTACACAACCAGAAGGCAGTAGAAAATCTTCAAGCACTAATAGACAGTTGCGTGGAAGAAACTGACCCTCCCACAAAGTTTAAGGATGTTCACAAACTTTACAAGCACAAGAAGCCCATTGGGAAGGAGATGCGGCTAACAATGTAGATTGACAACTATGAAATGGATCAGGTTATCTTGGACCTGGGGTTAGATGCGAATGTACTGCCCAAGCAAAATTGGCAGTGGATGGGAGAGCCTAAGTTGGAATGGTCTAATATACAGCTACGCATGGCTAAGAAACGAAAGATCATACCATTGGGGAGACTGTCAAAGATTATGGTAGATATTTCAAGAGTTAAGGTACGCGCTGACTTTGAGGTAATTCAGGTTGTGGAAGATGCGGACCATTATCTCGCACTCCTAGGAATGGATTGGGTGATAGACATCGGAGGCATTATCAACCTAAAGAAAATGAGCATGGTTTTTGAGAATGAGGGTATGAGGGTGATAATCCCAATAGACCCTGCGGAAGGAGAGAAGTATATAGAACCGGTGCATGAAGAAGAGGATGTGGATCACATCTATAAATTAACTGCTCGAGACAAGGATTGGATCAACCCTATAGCTGACGGTGTGGTTTGCTGGGAGAAGGATAGTGAATGCCTCTTTGACTCCGATGGGGAGATAGAAAATTGGCAGAATCGGTTACATGATCTATCAGCGCTACGATGTATTAAAATCATGAAGAGCTTCCGATGTATCTCCTCAGAGGTAAGAGAACTACCCTACTTTGATGGTTCTGGTAGTATTAGGGAGTTTTTGCGAACATTTGAAGCTGAAGTCCCATGGGAGCAAAGGATGTGGGCACTTAACCTAGCCATGCATGCAACCCCTGCGAGGTGGTGGAAAACGCATAAGGGATGTTCCAGGATTGTGATGAATGTCACGAGATGATGGTCCTGTGGTTTGAACCCCCGATTCACCTGTGCATGAAGACTTTCCTTGGCCCAGGAGACCCGCACAAGAACTTGTATGCATGGATGGAGGAATGGTGTGAAAGAACTACGGATGAATGGGTCCACCTGTTCATTCATGCCTTGGGGCCAATCCCCACTGCATGGTATTTAGATGCAGAACTACAACATCGCACCCGCCACTGGGAAATCCTGAAGGATGAGTTTGTAGGGATGTTCAGGTTTATAGGTGGAACGGAGGCACTCGACGAAGCCCTGCAGGATATAGATGCCTTAGTATTTGATGAATCATGCCCTCGTGCAGCATATGGGGCACCAATGTGGGAGACACAAATGTAGGATATTGTCAACTGTTGTAATATGTCAATGGAGGAATGTGATGAAGACCCGCGAAATATCTCTATTGTGGAGTCAAAGGGAGAGCACGCAGTTTCTAGACCCCCACTGTAGACCGTCGATGTCACTAAGCCTCTTAAGCTACAAGAAGTCAAAATTGGAACGGAGGAGCAACCTAAGCTAGCTAAAATTGCGGACTACTGGGATGATGATACTGTTGGAAGAGTCACAGAACTCCTCACAAAATACCAGGATCTATTTTCGATGAAATTCTCAGAACTCAAAGGGATTACAAGGGACCTAGGGGTCATGCACATCACTTTAAAACCAGATGCACGGCCTGTTAAGCAAAGCCCTTATCGATTGAACCCCAAGTATAAGAAGAAAGTCAGGGAAGAACTTGACAAAATGATAGCCACAGGTATCATCGTACCAGTCAAATGGTTAGATTGGGTAACTCCTAGGGTGGTTTAGGAGAAAAATACTAAAGGAGAGATACAGATCTATGTTGACCTGCACAAATTGAATGATTCCTGTGTACATGATCCCTTTCCTACACCATTCTTAGATGAAATCCTTGCTAGCATGGGGGCGTAGGAAGTGTACTCGTTCACGGATGGGTTCTCGGGCTACCATTAGATTAGGATCGCACCTGAAGATCACAGCAAAACTACATTTGCCACTGAATGGGGATCTTTCCAGTCCACTGTCATGCCATTTGGGCTCAAGAATGCCCCTGCGATATTTTCGCGGGTGGTGGTCGTAGTATTCAAGGAGTTCATCCACAAGTTTTTGGAGGTATATTTTGATGATTGGACTATATTCGGGTTGGTAAAGAAGCACATCTCAAACTTGCGCATGATGTTGGATGCCTGTATAAAGCACCAAATTTCCCTGAATATTAAGAAGTGCATATTTTGCGTACCCTTTGAGATCTTACTAGGCCACATAGTCTATCGACAAGGATTGATGGTTGACCCTGCCAGGGTAGTAGTTATCATCAACCTAGTAGTCCCTATAACTGAGAAACAACTGCGTTCTATCCTTGGAAATATAGGCTACTACAGGAAGTTCATTCAAGGGTACGCGCTGATCACATCACCCATGGAAAAGTTTCTAAGGAAGGATGTTTTGTTTTCTTGCGATGGGGAGTGTCAGAAGAGCTTCGAACTACTGAAGGAGAATATGGTCTCTGCTCCTATCCTCATATTTCCTGACTAGGCAAAGGTTTTCCATGTTCATGTAGATGCGTCAGAGATCGCCCTGGGACCTGTCCTTACGCAGCCTGGGGATGGAGACAGCGAACATCTAGTTGCATTTTCTAGTTGAAAAATATCTAGTGCAGAGCACAACTACTCCACTACCGAGCATGAGGGGTTGGCCATGGTATACGCCCTACAAAAATACCAGCATTATCTTTTAGGAGGGCACTTCAAGGTGTTTACAGATCACTCGAATTTGAAGTACCTAGTGAATAAGACTATGTTGGGGGGGGGGGGGGGGGGATTTTCCGATGGTCGCTGCTATTTCAAGAATATGACTTTGAGATTATCGTGAAGACAGGGAAACTAAATTCTGGGCCAGACTAGTTATCCCGAAGTGAAAGTGGCGAAGAGCCGACCAACCTAGAAGAAGGACTGCTCGATGCACAACTTTTTTCTATTAGGTAGTTGATGCGCACTTCATCGACATCATTCACCTATTTACTATGGGGATGGCCCCTATAGAATATTCGGTACAACAGAAAAAAGAGCTGGTCACCCGTGCAACGAATTTTACCATCATAGCGGGCCATTTGTATAAACTAGGAGTTGATGAGGTGTTGCAAAGATAGTTTTTGGAGCATGAAAGACATGCCATCTTAACAGAAGCCCACGGGGGCATAGCAAGAGGTCACTACGCAGGGAAAGAAATGATGCAAAAGATCTTGAGAGCTAGGCTATGGTGGTCCACACTACATACGACACATGCCAAAGGATAGGAAGGCCGTCACGCAGAGACAAAATGCCCCTGCAACTGCGGATGGCCCTGCAAGCATTTGAAAAGTGGGCCATTGACTTCGTTGGGCCCATAAACCTGCCAGGAAATAAGAGAGGTGTGCGCTACATCATCATTGTGACTGATTATATAACCAGATGGGCCGAAGCGCAAGATGTGAAGAATTTCACTGCAGATACCACTACGCACTTCATTTTTGAACATATTATAATGAAGTTTGGCTGTCCAAAAATCTTGATGAGCAATAGAGGTACGAATTTTGTTTATGAAACAATATAGACCTTGATTGAAGAATTTAGGATCCGCCACATGAAAAGCACCCCGTATCATCCACATGAAAATGGAGCTGTAGAAGCTTTTAATAAAAACTTGGAACATGCACTGACCAAGGTCTGTAATGTTGATCGCAACGACTGGGATGTGCACATCCCATCCATCCTTTGGGCCTATCGAACCACTTCCAAGAAACTGACTGGGAAAACACTGTTTCGGATGGTTTATGGAAAGGAGGCCATTATGCCCATGGATTATATTGTTCCTAGCCTGCGCATTGTAACCTTCACTAGCATGGAAGATCCTGATATCATGGAGGAGGGGTTAGCGCAGCTCGTGGCCTTGGAGGAAGATCGTTTCATTGCTGACTTCCATCAACAAGTTCAGAAGGCCCGAGAAAAAGCATGGCATGATCGACATATTCAACATAAGATCTTTGCTAAGGGAGAATTGGTCCTGCTGTATGATATCCAGGTTGCAAAACATCCGGGGAAGTTCCGTCAGCATTGGCTAGGTCCCTATGTGGTAAAGGAAATTACTAATGGAGGAGTTGTCCGGTTAGCCACACTACGCGGTGATATAGTACCAGGATATGTCAATGACAGCCAACTCAAACCATACCGGATCAAATGACTATATGGTCGAAGTAGCTATATGGGGAGAAATGCGTGTAGGCAGAGGGACAAATGCATGCAGGACCGTGGTACGCGCAGGGATCGATCACAGGTCTAGAGGACCGGAGAGGTACGCTGGGAGCGCAGGGGTGCACTGGGAATGTAGAGGTAATATACAGCTGCGAAATCTAGCCGTTGGAATAGTACAACTGGGTAAAAATAAAATTTTACCATTGAAAGGAGCGGGCGACCGGAAATTAGTGAGGCAATTTCTAAATATTTTTTACCATTTACTTGATGGTAAGTTTATGATAAGCCTCATCGAACCGTTGGTTGACCTCCAAGGATATAAAAGCATAAGGGTAGCTCAGAAGAGGGTTCCATGCATCTTGAATAGTTTATGCTTTACAAAATTCCGTGACTATTGCGCTTTGTTAATGTCTGGGTGAGCTACTCCTTCTGATAGTAGCAATCTTGAATTTATCTTCCGAGCGAGGATGACTACAACTAATCCGACTGAATCATCATAGACCACAATCTCCATAGATGAGGTTGAAGTGGTAATCCCTGAGGTTGAGGAGGTTGTGTCCACACCGAGCAAGGGAAATCAGGTGGAGAAAAAGAAGGGGAAGGGAAAGGGCCGGGAGAAAGGGTTGGGCACGACTATGAAATGGTTTGGGGTGAAGCCACATACCTCCCCTTGAAATGTGAAATCCCCACAAACGGTTCTTCAGGAACGTTCGCCTAACCCATCAAAGAGACCTCTGTCTACTCAGGAGGAGGCTTAGATCGCTAAACAAATAAACTGGCTACCACCATATGTTCGGCCTTGCAGGCCCTCAGTGCGCACGCCTAAGAATATCGATGGGATATGCGCCTATCTGCAGATGCCTCTGATTCTGAGCGAGGTCCACATCATTTGAAAATCCTTTAGAAAGCTCCACATGGTCAAATTCGATGATCATGACCTAGCCAACCTAGAGGCCTTCCCCGAGTTGGCACCATAATTATATCTCGAATGGGTATTGGAGGATGACGTGCTGAAGGTAGTTCCTATGCGGTGAGAAAGTGGATTGGCTAGGTCCGGGTTATTAAACCTATTGCGGATGCCCCACTTTGGCCACTACAATATCATCGATAGAATTGTGAGACAACTTCTTGCTCTGGTCCATGATTGCTTCTTATGGATCTAAGACCGCATTCCTATTGATGCAATGATCATTGACTATATTATTGGTCTACCCATGAAGGGGTTGAACCTCATGGAGCGCGTCAGTAAGAAATATGAGCAAGAGATTGTTGATAAGGTGCACGATGATTACCACATTGAACAGAACACTAGGGGGTTCATGATCAGCATTATCAATGACCCCGGTGCACGCATGGGCACCTTGTTGTTAGCATGCAAAATGATGCACAAATTCTTGGTTGCTACAGTCCCTGCATATGTAATTCAGTTGGCTGGCTGTTGCAAGAAAGGTGTCTATTTCAACTGCTCCCAGTTCCCGTGTAATGGATTTCTGGTGAACGTGCGTGAAGCCCAGGATCATGGAAGGGCATTCTATTATTCCTGGTTGTTTCTCCTCATCGTGTTAGTCACATGGGAAGCCTCAGAAGATTTTGTCCTCCCCGAGCTTGAGCCAAATATGTGCAAAAGGGTGCGATATGCGAATGTCTGGGTTTCAAAGGATGAGTAGTGCATCAAGAATAATAAAGTCCTCTCGGTCTTATTTTAGAGCAGGCTCGCAGCTGCTATCCACTCTTGATCGTTCTTGTCACCAACAATCTATGACAAGTACATAAGCATCGCAGCGTTTCAAGTCACAGTGCACAATGTACAGATCTGGGGCCGTGAGGATCTAGTGTGGGTATCACTGCCGTATATGGTTGCTGACGAGGAGATTGAGTGCCTTATTGCTACTTGGCCTCCACATTGGAAGCTAGGGTTCAAATCAGGTATGCAGGACATTGCAGGTACGAGCACCATGAAGGTCACCCCGCCGGATACCACCAAAGAGATAGAAGGACAGGGCAAGAATTCCGAGAAGGGTGTGGAACTGGAATCACAGAAGGATTCGCACCAGGATCTGGACATGGAGGGTCTAGATGCAGAGGGTGCTGACTCCCCTCGTGGTAAAAAATGGACTAGTGATCCTATTAAAGGCCAATGAAAGAAACAACGAGCTACAAGGCTAGGTTGAGAGACTAAATTTACTCTGACAGAGGAGGACCTGGAGCAGATCACAGACGCAGTCACCCTCACCTCAGAGGATAAATGCATGGCTTTGGAAGAGTAGTAGAAGGCCACACTCGCTACAATCCAGTTTGAGCTCTGAGCTCTGTAGCTCAAAACCGACACCCTGCAGACGAGTATGATTCAGAAAAGGCTGCCCCCAGTGACAAGCAGTGAATTGATCATCACAACGGAAAGCTGCCTCTGCCCCCTACTAGGCGCAACATTCGTCTTGAGCCCACCTGCCCTAGGAGTGCATGTCCAGGCTTGCGCAGAGGTACAATTGGATTTAGCCCGACTGCCGCATGAACCACTGTAGGTCCTCCACGCATCCTTTTTCAAGAAGATTCAACACAGAGACCGCCGGGTGCACTAGCAGCTTAGTATAGCTGAGCAGATGATTGTGGAGAAAACTGCCAGGGTGTCCCAGGCATAGGCTTCCTATACTCTTGCCGCTACACAGCAGATCGAGTTGGAATGCCTAATCAGTAGGCTCTGCGTAGTTGTAACAATGGATATCTCAGCTTCTTCTACTCCCTAAGCCAAGATTGAGGGGCTTGTTGCAGTGCTAAGGGCTTCAAGGACTAAAATTTAGACTGTCAAGACAGAGATGGAACAACAGATTACTACCTTACAGGCCAAATTGCAGCCAGAAACTCCACCTGAAGTAAGAGCCCAACGAGTCGCGCTTGTCATAGAAGCCACCAATACTATTACCACTTAGATTTCTTAGGGCGCAGATTTGTTGGAGACATCTCTGCAGCTTTGGTCTAAGGTGCAGCGCGACCCTCTCCTCCATGATTTTACTCAAGAGCTATGCCTGAAGGAGGAAGATTTTGAACAACTCGAAGCTCATTGTAAAATTATCTAGATTATCCACAGTTTCGAAAAACATTAGTCGACATTTCGAATCCCAATGGGGATCCATCTTCAGGACAAGATGAGAATGAAGAGTGAAACTACTATGTCCAATTTGATCCCAGGTCATCACCTGGCCCAACTGCGTACTATTCACACACTTAAGGATGAAATTGAAGAGCTCCGTCACAAAAATAAGGTTCTCAGTGACCACCTTAAGCCTTGGGCTGATGAAGCCCTCAAACTCTCTCAGGAAGTGGATGATGCAGTAAAAAAAATTAACTAGACATTGGAAAGTGTCACAGTTGTTACTTAAGGTACAACTTTGAAGAAGTTGGTGGGTATTGCTCAGAATTCTACTGCGCAGAGCGAAGGAGTGTTGCCCCCACTGGTAGATGCGATCAAGCAGCTTGAGGCAAAGATGAAAACCCCATGACCATAGTGACTAGGGACAAGTCACAATATTGTGTTGGGGTCCTGTTCGAACATAGTTCCATAACCTACGTTTTTGTATAATTTTGTAATAGTCGATCCTACGTAGGGGTTTTAGGGTGGGTCAAAGCCCCTAATGTTTTGTAATGGGTTAGAGGGTAGCTCTAGGGTTCGCAAACCATAGTTTGCAAACCATAGGATAGCGAATGCTACGATATTATAAATAGATAGATAGCTGGGTCTAGTAAGTAAGTAAGACATAAGATTGATGCTACGTGGGAAGTGTTAAGTTATATTGGGTTGTTTTGGGTAAGGACTCCTGCTGGCTGTGTGCACAGAGATCCTCAGTCCTGCTATATGCAAACCCCACTAGGCTGTGTGCGTGGGCCATGTTTGGTTTGTAAGTGGATCTTTGATACTAATGAGTGCAGAATATAGTTGAAGTATCTTTGTGTTATTTAGATTGATTTTGTTTACTGCTGAAGCGCATATATGATATTTAGTTAAGCTGCGAATGTATCTGTGATATGGAATTAGCTGCAATTATAATATTCTGTGATGGTATTCGTTGATGCCAACGTGGATGCAAATGTATTGATTAGATATTTTGATGATAATAGCTTTGTTATCATCTATATTGATTTTACTCAAGAGCTGCGCCAGAAGGAGGAATAGTTTGAACAACTTGAAGCTCATTGTAAAATTCTCCAGATTATCCAGAATATCGAAAAACATTAGTTGACATTTCGAATCCCAATGGGGATCCATCTTCAGGACAAGATGAGAATGAAGAGTGAAGCTATGATGTCCACTTTGATCCCAGGTCAACACCTGGCCCGACTGCGTACCAGCCACACACTTAGGAATGACATTGAAGAGCAGCATCACAAAAAGAAGGTTCTCAGTGACCACCTTAAGCCTTGGGCCGATGAAGCCCTCAAACTCTCCCAGGAAGTGGATGTTGCGGTCAAACAAATGAACTAGACATTGGAAAGTGTCATGGTTGCTACTGAAGGTCCAACTTCATAGACATTGGTGGATATTTCTTAGAATGCTACTGCGCAGAGCGAGGGAGTGTTGCCCCTGCTGGTTGATGCAATCAAGCAGCTTCAAGTGAAGATGCAAACCCCACGATCGCAGTGACTCAGGATGAGTCACAAGATTGTGTTGGGGGCCTATTGGAACACAGTTCCCTAACTTGCGTTTTTGTATAATTTTGTAATAGTCGGTCCTGCATAGGGGTTTTGCGGTGGGTCAAAGCCCCTAAGGTTTTATAATGGGTTAAAGGGTAGTTCTAGGGTCCGCAAACCACAGTTTGTGGACCATAGGATAGCGAATGCTACGATATTATAAATAGATATATAGTTGGGTCTAGTAAGTAAGTAAGACATAATATTGATGCTATGTGTGAATTGTTAACTTATTTTGGGTAGTTTTGGGTAAGGACTTCTGCTGGCTGTGTGCACGGAGATCCTCAGTCCTGCTGTGTGCGGACCCCGCTAGGCTGTGTGCGAAGGCTGTATTTGGTTTGTAAGTGGATATTTGATACTAATGAATGCGGAATATAGTTTAAGTATCTTTGTGTTATTTGGATTGATTGTATTTACTACTGAAGCACATATGTGATATTTATTTAAGTTGTGAATGTATCTGTGATATGGAATTAGCTGCGATTATAATATTTTGTGATGGTATTCATTGATGCGCACGTGGATGCCAATGTATTGATTAGATCTGTTGATGATAATAGCTTTTTTATGGTTATGTGTTGATTACACTGCTAAAAGAGCTACGAATAGACTTATTCCGTGTGAACCTAATAAACTGCAACATAGATCTGCCTTAAATTACCTACTCTCTCCCAGGGTGTGGAAACTTGGTTCTAGCACCCTCCCATACTACTTTGGGTGAGACCTTGGCCTGCGAAAGTAGGTCATTGCCGAAAGGCCTAGTATTATAGGGGTTTTTTGGCAAACCTTAACCACCGAACCTGGGTCAGAACCCCTCACTCCAACAACAATGATGTTCCTAAGCCCACTTCGACAGATGCTGCATTAATTGATGCATGGCAAAAGAAAGTGGCAAAGGCTAGGAGGATTCTGTTGGAAAGTGTACGAGATCACATTGTCTCAATCCTTCATGGGAAAGCCACACCATATGCTATGTGGAAGGATTTGATGGATATTTTCCAAAGCAAAAACGACCATAGGAAACTGGCACTCAAAGATAAACTTAGGAAGATCAAGATGGAAAAGGGCGAAAACATTCCAAAGTATCTCACGAAGTTTGTCTAATGTTGGGATGAACTGGGGAGTGTGGGAGTAGTTGTTGCTAATGATCATTTGATGAGCTTGGCTCTCTTGGGACTTCCTAAGAGTTGGCACAGTTATAAAGACTCTGTTAGTAGATAGGAAAAATTTTCGGATTGGGAACGACAGTGGTCGGATCGAGTGTAGGAGGAGTTCAGGCGAAACACCAGAGATGGCTCTTCATAAAAGCATGATGATGAAGAGGATTGTGCTTTGGATACCAAGACAAGGAAGGGGAAGGGGAAGAAATTCCATTCTAAATTCGAGTGTAAAGGCAAGAAGCTAGATTTTGTTGAGATTTTGTGTATTTGGGGTAGCATTAGTTGTGCTCTAGCTCCCAAACTTTGTGAGGGACTAGAGTGCACTTGATCTACGAGACCCATAAATTGATTTGGGAAATTTCATTTGGTTTAGGAGATATTAAATTAAATAATTATTTTAATGTATTTCCTAAGTTAAAACATAGGGAACTTAAATAATTAATGTGAATTTAATTAATCATGTGATGAAACTGTCTTAAGTCACACAGATCAAGCTTTCTTTTAATATTATCCATTGATTAAAGATCTGATCATGGCCATTAATTTCTCAATGAGAAAAGTATAAAGGAAAGGCTTGGGGTCATTTTTGAAGACACACAGAGGCAGAGCACTAAAGCTAAGCTGAGATTCTAGCGCAAGGTTTGCTAAGAATACTCATAAGTGTTTCAGCTGCAGAGAGGGGAATTTAGGCCAAGGGGATGATATAATCCCAGGTTCTAGAATACACAAGAGGCAGAGATCATCTCAAGGACAACGCAGGAGAGGATAGCAGCAACAGTAGCAAGGACAATGCAATCCCTCCAAGGACAACGTGATTTTCAACAGGAAACCCTCAGAGGGTTATGAAAAGACCCTAAGGGGTAGCGTAGTGACTGCATCACCCAGTCTAGGATAACATAGTCTCTTTCGGAGCAGTGTTGAGGGTTTGAGGGGCTTCAAATTCTGACGCAGAGGCTTTCAGGGGAAACGCTGGGGTTTCTAGGCCCTAATCTTGGCTGAGTTATGTAAATCTCGTTTGAGGGTGTGGATTACTCATTATTTTGGCCCTAGATCAACGAGTGAGTTGTAGACCTAGTATATTCTCTATCAGGTTTTCCAGATCTAGAACCCATGCTTGTTGTATTCAAGAAATTCTTAATAATAAAACCCTCCAACAGCGAGAGACTGGTTTTCCCACATTGGGTTTTTCCGGAGACTATTTGTCTAGAAATAACTGTCACTTTTTCTATGTATGCATGAACTTATTCTAGATCTGGATTGGTAGAGATCTATTATGTGTTTTTCTTTGATTTTAACTTGACTTTATTCAGTTAATAACTTGTATAAGTAGAAGGAGCATAACCCGATTAATAGTAAATAATTTCTTCATAAAGTGTAAAGATTCATAGATTTCTACATGGTATCAGAGCAATTGCAGATCTAGGAGGGTCACTAGCAGAAGAGACTGAAGGTTCTAGCTGTAGAAAACAACTGGAAAAGAAGCAGAAATGTAGATCTAAAGGGACAATGCAGTTTTTAGAGGTAGATTCATGCAGAGGGAAGGGTGATATTGTCTAACACTGTGTCCTAGCAATACCACACAATTACTGCGCAGAGGCAACTCAGAAACAATGTTGGATTGGTTTGAAGCTAGCCAATGTGATTCAGATATGAATCTGTCAGATCTAGAAAAGACTGCAGAAAAGTTGCAGAAATTCAGTGGGTGCTGGTGGGGTTAATTTTCTAAAGTTTTCAGATTTTGAGCCTTAGCACAAGTGACAAAGAGTAAGAGGAGATCAACTTCTCAGAGAGTTTATAGCCAAAGGAAACTTGCAGTTTGATTAGAGGATCAAAGAAAAAGCTGAATCATAGTTGATTTGGTAGATTTCGAAGGAGGGAAGTTAGTTGTCAGAGGGAGCAGAAGGTGTCTGTTTCACCAAGGGCCTTAGATCCATTTCTCTAGCAAAGAGAAAAGGAAGTTTCAACAAATTCTGAGCAGATGACTCCTCACAGAGTATGTGATTAGGATAGGCTATATGGCCTCTGAAAATTTTCAGTTTGGAAGGAAATGATCCTCATATTCCTTGAGGCATACAATCTTATAGACCATGCATAGAAAACTCTGGCCACAAAGACAGATCTGGATCTCCTTCGGAAGCATAAGGAGGTTGTTGGGCATGCCAAGCGATTGATTATGGATGGTATCAAGGACCATATTGTACCACATGTAGCTAAGAAGAAGAAAACTAATGAGATGTGGAAGGCCTTGACCTCCTTGTATGAGGGAAAGTCTGTCCAAAGAAAAATGTTGTTGGAGACTCAGATGAGGTCATTCATGATGACCAAGGGAGAAAACACAGATCATTTTCTCTTTAGATTGTAGTCAATCAGAGATCAATTGATTGTAATGGGTGAAACGGTGGATGATCCTATGATAGTCAGGACTACCCTCAATGCAATCATATATGAGTGGGAAACCTTTGTCCAAAGTATCTTGGGCAGAGCGGACCTCCCAGATTGGGACAGCTTGTGGTCAATTCTACTTCAAGAAAAACTCTGTAGATTCACCAAGAGGCAACATAGCCCTGGATTGAGCAAAGTGAAGAAGGAAGATGAGGAATATGCAGCCTTGGCATCAAAGAAGTAGCCAAAGAAGAAGAAGGATCTTTAAAAGATCAAGTGCTTCTAGTGCGGTGAAATGGGACATTTTGCCAGCAATTGTCTTGAGAAGAAAAGGGACAAGGAAGCATATTTTTCCAAAGCAGCTGTGGCAGATGATGGGTCAAAAGATGATGCATCCATGAGTGCTCATGAACCATGGAGGTGGGGTGACATGGATATGTAGAGGAGCTACATAAAAGTGAGGTGGCATCCTTTAGAAGCTCATCTCTTGGATCACATGCGAGCTACAACAACCTTAAGACAATAGCGAGACAAGTGGAGTAGTGGGTGCATAGATCATAGATGGAGCAGGCAGAGGAAGATCTGAAGGTTGGAAGGAGTAGCGCAGAGTAAGGCAGCAGCAACATAGAAGTAGTAGCTACGTAGAGTATATTTTCTTATGTAGTGCAGAGTTCCACCGGCGCAAAAAGCTTCAGAGGGATAATGCAGTGCAGCAACAACATGATAGATTTTAGCACAAGCGGCTAATGCGACTTCAGTAGTGCAGAGGGAGTCTGATTACGCAGGAAGAGTTGTAGTTGTGCACCATTCTTGAGATGCCAACACAGATCTATAACCTATGGAGCTTTAGTGATGAGGATGCAGCCCATTTGACTTGTTTGTCAAATATTGGGCAACAGATTCAGTTGTTTCTCTCAACAACTAAAGTTGTAATGCAACATATCAGTAGTGGCAGTGCTATGAGCAACACAGATGCAACATATTGAGAGGGAGCTACAGTACAAATATTGCAGTGGCAGTGGTAGAGTCATGGGCAGCAGTACAGAATGGCAACAATAGTGCAAAGTTGAGTGGCAGTTGGCCAAGCTTCAACAACACATAACCAGTGCCCAAAATCATGCAATGCATAGTGTGATGTATTGCTAGAGCACACCCTTGATGCTAAGAGGGAGTGTTGAGATTTTGTGTATTTTGGGTAGCATCAATTGTGATATACATCCCAAAATTTGTGGAGGGACTAGAGTACACTTGATCTACAAGACCCAGAAATTGATTTGGGAAATTTCTTCTCGTTTAGGAGATATTAAATTAATTAATTATTTTAATATATTTCCTAAGTTAAAACTTAGGGAACTTAAATAATTAAAGTGAATTTAATTAAACATGTGATGAAATTGTATTAAGTCACACGTATCAAGCTTTCTTTTAATCTTAGCCATTGATTCGAGATCTGATCATGGCCGTTGATTTTCAACGAGAAAAATATAAAGGAAAGGCTTGGGGTCATTTGTGAAGACACACAGAGGCAGAGCACTGAAGCTAAGTTGAGATTCTAGGGAAAGGTTTGTGTGAAGAATACTCAAAAGTGTTTTAGCTGCAGAGAAGGGAATTTAGGCCAAGGGGATGATCTAATCCTAGGGTCTAGAATACACAAGAGGCAGAGACCAGCTCAAGGACATGACAGGAGAGGAGAGTAGTAACAACAGCAAGGACAATGTAGTGCCTCCAAGGACATTGTGATTTTCAGCAGGAAACCCTCAGAGGTTTACACAAAGACCCTAAGGGGCAGCGTAGTGACTACGTCAGCCAGTCTTGGGTAACAATGTCTCTTCTGGAGCAACGCTGAGGATTTTAGGGGCTTCAAAGGCTGACAAAGAGGCTTTCAGGGGTAGCACCGGGGTTTCTAGGCCCTAATCTTGGCTGAGTTCTGTAAATCCTGTTTGAGGGTGTGGATCAGTCATCATTTTGGCCCTATATCATCCAGTGAGCTGTAGATCTAGTATATTCTCTGTTAGGTCTTCCAGATCTGGAACCAGAGCTTGTTGTATTCAGGAAATTCTTAATAATAAAACCCTCCAACAACCAGAGACAGGTTTTCCCACATTGGTTTTTTCTAGGGACTATTTGTCTAGAAATAATTGTGTCACTTTGTCTATGTGTGTATAAACTTGTTCTAGATCTGGATTGGTAGAGATCTGTTATGTGATTTTCTTCGATTTTAACTTGAATTTATTTAGTTAATAACTTGTCTAAGTAGGAGGAGCATAACCAGATTAACAGTAAATAATTTCTTCATAAAGTGTAAAGATTCAAAAATTTCTACAGATTTGTCGAAGGTGAAGTGTTTTCATTGTCATGAACATCAACATCTCACTACTAACTGTCCGCAGAAGAAGAAGAACAAGAAGGTTGCTAGAGTTGCAGCTGGTGAGGCCCTTGCCTTGCAATTTGAACTTGAGTACTCCTTGATCGCATGCATGGTGTCAATTGCATTGGGATTAGTGTGGTATTTGTATAGTGGCACTTCCTTCCACATGACAGGAGATAAGGATATTTTTAGTGACTTGGAGGAGAAACATCTCCAAATGCATATAGATATGGGCGATGATGGATGATACAATGCGACTGGCATTGGTACCATTACCTTTCATAGGGAGTCTGATGAACCATTTCAATTTAAAGATGTTATGCATGTTCTAGGTCTGAATAAAAACTTGGTCTCAGTCACAATGTTGGAGGAAAGAGGATATGACGTTGTTTTCAGCAATGGAAAAGCCTTCCTACGAGATAAAAAAATGGGTCAAGCCAAAAGGATAGGGATTCGAGTTAAGAATGTCTACAAGCTAGAGGTAGATGGTTGTGCTGCCATGATGGACTAGGCAGAAAAAGTGGTGAGCCGAGATGAGGGCGAATTATGGCACAAGTGATTGGGCCATCATTAGGGGAATTTTGAGGTCTAAAATGGGCCTCCTAAGGAAATTATAAAGTAATAGTGGAAATAATAAAATAAGATTTGATTACATCATCGAATTTTAGAGGGAAAAAAGAAAAAACTACTTTTTCAACTCGTATTTTCGACTTATCTCCCAAATTTTTTACTCAAATTTTGAGCGGGAGTACTCGTTGGATGCAAAATTTAATTCCTCATCCAAGGAGTACCCATGTTGCATACTTTCAATGGATATTTCTACATGAAAAATGAGAAATACATGAAAAACATGATTGCAATCACGTTTTTTCATGCATTTCTCATTTTTCATGTACCAGGGTCCATCCAAAGTATGCAACATGGGTACTCCTTGGATGAGGAATTAAATTTTACATCCAACAAGTACTCTCGCTCAAAATTTGAGTAAAAAATTTGGGAGATAAGTTGAAAATACAAGTTGAAAAATAGTTTTATTATTTTATTATTTTTAATCTTTTTAGACTTTTACTTAAAAAATGGTGAATCATCCCCCATGGTTGACATCCTCATCTTGATTCCTATTGGTTCTTATAAAGTTTATTTTGATTGTACATTTTTCTAAGGAGGCTCATTTTAGGCCTCAAAATTACCCTAATGCTTCATCATGGATCCTTGAAATTCATGTAGAAAATATCTACTGGACTTCCAATGGGAACACTTGCTCAGTTAGATCAGTGCAAGGGTTGCACCATGGGGAAGTATGTAAAGTCCACCTTTCATGGAAAGGAGAACCATGCTTCGATGATCCTGGAGAGAGTTTACACAAATGTGTGTGGACCATTCTCAGTTTCTTCAACAACAAACATAAGTACTATGTTATTTTTGTTGATGAATTTTCTCGTAAATGTTGGATCTTCTTCATGCAGAAGAAGGATCAAACATTCTCAAAGTTATGTGAGTTTAAGGCATTGGGGGAGAAAGACTCAGGGAAGCAAGTGAAGGCTCTGAGGAGCGATAATGGTGGAGAATACATCTCTAACAAATTAAAATAATTCTATAGAAAAGAAGGAATTCAAAGAGAACTCATACGCCTTGTAACCCACAACAAAATGGGGTCGCGGAGAGGAAGAACAGAACAATTATGGGTGCAGCACGAGTGATGTTACATCATCAGGGCCTACCAATGCATTCGTGGGTGGAAGCATGCAACATTGTGGTTTATGTGCAAAATTGTTTTCCTTATAGATTACTTGCCATGAGTACACCTAAAGAAGCTTTCACTTGTAAGAAACCGAATGTTTCACACTTTAAAATTTTTGGTCATCTATTTATGTGCATGTGACCAAGAACGCAAGGAAGAAGCTGGAGCTGAATACTGAAGTTGGGATATTTGTGGGGTACACAGAAAAACCCCATAATTATCATGTGTATTTTCCTAACAGTAAGATGACTGTTATGCGACAAGATATAAAATTCGATGAGGGGAAAGTCATGCAGTTGTCGCTTGAGAGGGAGCTAGACTTGCATGTGGAGGAGGAACTGTTGGTTCCCAAAGAGGAGTCTCTATATGTGGATCAGCCACAGGAGGAGGTTCATGGAGTGGGGGAGTCCACTCACGGAGAGCCAAACATTAGGATTGGCATAAGGTGTACCACAAAAGCTGATAGGTTGAGACTTGATGCTGCGCAGAATGTAGGAGCCCCTACTTCACAACATAGAAAAAGAAAGTCTCCTGACCTATTTATTGGATACATGGCTGTCATGAGAAAATGTATTGTGACTGAGCCATCTTCCTTTTAGGAAGTAGTGCAGGAGCCCACATGGGTAGATGCAATGGTGGAGGAGTATGAATCCATTGTAAAAAACAGTGCTTGGGAAATTGTTCGAAGGTTGGTTGATAAATTAGTGGTAGGTTCAGGATGGATCTACAAGGTAAAGTAAGCTGTTAATGGGAGTGTTGAGAAATACAAAGCCAGATTTGTGGTTCGGGGCTTCTCATAGATCGAGGGGATTGATTATGAAGAAATATTTGCACCTGTTACAAGGTATTATTCCATAAGGACCATCCTTGCTCTCTCAGCGCAGATGGGCTAGCGCATTCATCAGATGGATGTGAATACTGTGTTTCTCAATGGGATCATTGAGGAAGAGGTGTACATAGAGCATCCTGATGGATTTGAGATCTTCAGCAGCGAGTCGCATGTGTTTCAACTCAAAAGAGCGTTGTATGGGCTGAAGCAAGCACCTTATGCTTGGTACACTTAGATAGACAGCTATTTCACCGGACTGGGCTTCACCAAAAGTGAGGTAGATGAAAACCTATACCAAATTGTGGTGGAGGGTAAGATTTTAATCATTTTTCTTTATGTTTATGATATAATATTGATTGGTGATGAACAACTGATACAATCATGCAAGGAGGACCTTGCAAAGGAGTTCGAGATGAAGGATATGTTCCTCCTTCATTATTTCCTTGGATTGGAAATATGGCAGTGAGATGGTGAGATTTTTGTGTCTCAAGGCAAGTATGCAAGGGAGATGCTGGGTAAGTGATAGCGAGGCCCAACCTTGGCCCCGGTTTACCTCCACAGTCCAGGTTTAGCTCTACTTTTTCACCAAAGCTGTGTGTACAATTGCATCCAATATTTCATGCCCAACCAGATTTCCAATCCGGCAATCTCACAATCTCCCTTTATTCTATGCGGGAAAATTCAACACTTAATTCTGAGAGTGTTAATATCTCAAATCTATGAGATTTGAGATATTAATTCCAAGCCCTTATTTCATGCGTTCAACTCCTCTACGTTTGTAAGTTCATATGTTTCATAGGGCCCTGACTTCGCATATACAACCATATCATATAACCCTCGGTCTCTTAACTACGCACCTAATCATGATTCATGTGGGCCCCTCTTCGCATATTCAAACAATATACGCACACCATAATAGCTCAATGTATATAATATATGCAATTCGTTCACACAAATAACCCGAATTCATTACATATATCTCTCAGCCTATATTTTATCTCCGAACATTATAATAATGGCCTGACACTTTATAACCAATTGACGTTGCCGTAGCCCTTCGGCCCCCGGGCCCACACATAAATCAATAGACCAATCAAACATATGTAGCGTACCTCGTTTATCGTCTGCGTACCTCGGCTATCGTTCGCGCACCCTACAACAAGCGATCGTCGTTCGATGGCCCTTGCCCAAATCAAAGGCTCATCACAATATCGCTCGGCGTCTTGGTACGAACTATAACGCGCGATGGCGCACTTTAACTGGTGGTTTTCCAATTTCGTTCAGGGGCACACGTCAGTCAATCTATGGAATCGCTCGCGAATGGTGGAAACCGCTTGCCCGACAGATGGTGGTGCGATGAAACCCACTGGTTCGCTCCAAACTGTCATCATTGTTCCTCTCAGTCACGGTTCCGTTCTCCACTTCAGGTTCTGGTCCAACACTCTGTTCAGGACTTCGCAAGGTTAACCGCTTAACATCGACCCGACTTTCGTTTTTGCCTCGACACACAGCTTCACTTATTAGGTGAAAATCTCCGGCGCTTGAACTAGATGTTCTAGTTTCGAAAGCGTCGATTCCTTTCGAATCGATGCTTCGCTGTATATCAGATACCCCTCAGATACCCAACCAAGTTCCTCCACGATTTCAATTATCAACTAGGCTAGATCTTTATTTCCAGAATGTCTCTACTTGGATTCGAATCCCACTACTAGGATTCCTCAACAGGTTTTCACTCTTAACCTCACACACAGAGATTCATGCTATACATAATTACAGAGGATAATCAACAAACACACAAATGCGCAAGGTGTTCCTCACACAGAGTTTAAGCAACAATGCACAGTTACACTGAGATAATTTCCTCATATAATTCGACCAAGAAGACATAAAATCACACACGGGATTTATAAACAATTATTCATAAACAGGTATATACATATACATATGTATACAGGGGATAAACCTCAAACAATTCTTACAATTTCATGACAGGCCAGATATTCGATTTGGTGGCCATTATTCTCCTATTCTGTTGCTAAAGAGGTTCCCTACCTCTCTCCAGCTCTCTCTCTCCCTTCTCTCTCTCGGGCCCCCATCTAACCTCTTCAGGGTTACATTTATACAAACAGTTCAACAACTCTTAGTATTCCAATTCCTGAATCTAGAATCAATAACTGAATTAATCCTAAACTGACTCTTCGTATTCCTATCTCCACCAACTTCTCATCTTCTCAAAGTAACTTGAAGATAATTACAATTCCCTACCAAAATACTCAAAATAGTAATGTTTACAAGAATATATAAGAACATGGGACCCCCCTATGTCTACTGTATGTACAAGTAACTTTTGAGCCTAATGCCCCTGCATCAGTAAGTTTCACATGGAGGGCTGCAAACCCATGGATATGCCTCTTCCAGGAAACTGGAGGAAAGAGGATGCTAAATCTAGAGAGGTAGTGGATGCTACTATCTATCAACAGTTAGTGGGTTCACTAATGTATCTAATGAACACGACACTGGAAATTTTCTATGTGGTTAACCAACTAATTCAAGCGATGGTTAAGCCTACCAAGATCTTTTGGAAGGAGGGAAAGCATGTCTTGAGATACCTAAGGGGCACATCTGAGTATGAATTATGGTACAGACAGACAAATGAGGTGAATTTGCATGGCTTCACGAATGTAGATTGGGCGGGTAGCCCAACTGATAGAAATAGCACATCAGGGGGGATATTTAGTATTAGATCTACATATGTTTCTTGGTACAATAGGAAGCAGAGGTCTGTGGCACTCATTTTAGCGGAAGCGAAATACATGGCAGCGAGTCAAGCTACATGTGAGGCTATTTAGATGAGAAAGATCTTGGTAGGTTTGTTTGGTTCTGATTTAGATCTGACAGTGATTCATTGTGATAATTACAGTTGCATTAAACTGTCGATTAATCCTGTGTTTCATGATAGATCTAAGCATATGGATATCCAGTATCATCATATCAGGGATTGTGTGCAACGAAATATCATGTTGCTTCAGTACATTCCTACGAAATATTAGGATGCAGAAATTCTGATGAAGGTACTCACCAGGAGAAAATTCGAATACCATAGAGACAAGATCGGGGTGAAGGATAATCCCTTTCCTATTGAGAGGGAGTGTTGAGATTCAACAAGAAGATCCTAGTGAAAATTATGCACCTACACTAGGATGGAGCCTCATGCTATTTTTAGGCGGAGTTCTATTTATAGATGCATGAGAAAAATCTATTTATAGATTCATGAGAAAATTCTATTTATAAATGAAGTCTATTTATATATGTATGTGCGAGTTCTATTTATAGATCGCATGTCTATTTATAGATGCATGTCGGCTATTATTATCCCTTAATAATAGTTGGACAATAAACAATAATCTATTCTCAATGAGCACTTGGAAATAGTTAACCAAAGCAGCAAATCAATTAGCTATAGGAAATTTGAGTTCAAAGGTTGGTTGGTGGGACGTGCAAGTGGACTTAGTTGTAATTAAGTGATTCGAAGTTGTAACAGAGTTGGATGTGCAATTATGTGAGTTGTAAAGTAGTTTAACTCAGTTAAGTGAGTTAAAATCAGTTGTGCTAGTTGTAATTGAAGATACACTAGTGAGATATTAGTGAATTAATTATTAATTAATTCAAAATCAGTGGTATCACATGCAACTGAAGATTTACTACTGTTAACTACATGCATGTCAGATCCAGTGGAGACCCAGTTGAGATGTAGGTGAAAGGGACAGTTTGACTATCAGTTGTGACATTAGTGGGTGCACTCATGCAACCACTCACACATTGGATGTGCCCCTGAGGATTACGTAGTCAAGGCAAGCGGATTCCATTCATTCAAGGATTGCTATCAGCTGGGATTGCGCAATGGAGGCACGCTATCTGGAGGCAGTAAATTGGAAAATGAATTTTCCAAATTTCGTATGACAATGTGAGATGATTGTATATTGTAATGATAGCTCTTCAATTGGAGCTTTGCATGAGATTGTTTCTGATCCATGATATATACATAATATATGATAGTGGGGTTTTTAGCTTTATGCTTTCCCGGTAAACACATCTGTGTTATGTGTGATTTATCTTTCTTCATGATATTGCAATTGGAGATTGTGTTTTAAATTCTGCAAAGATTTTTTTGTAGAAGAGATTATGTATTTAAGAGTGGCATATAATTTTTAGATCAAGAGAATCTAGAAAATACATAATTTGTATTAAAATTTCTACATAACTGCGCACTTATCCATATGGTTTATGGGTGGATTAGCTTAGATTTAATCTCGGATTAACATTTAAACATGGATTAATTAATTTAAATCCCGTCGTTTTCAAACCTTCGCCCTTGGTTTTTTCTACTCCGTCACATGAGAGGGGGCTGGCCCCCTCCTTCCCACAGTCCAATCAACAAAATGCCTTCAAATATATTGTTCACTCGTTACTTTTCAAGGAACATGAACATGGACTAACTGTAGGCAGAAAGGATGGGGGGGGGGGGGGGTGTTATGGGGTCGAGTCCAGACCTCGCCCCTTGTTATATGTTTTTTTGCAACTAATTTGAAAACCTTTCACATACACCATATATTCGGATTTCAAACTTTGGTTACCAACGAACTTTAGTAATAAACCATAACCCATATTTTATATAACCATAGCAAATAAAATTCCATATGTCATTCGAGCTTTGGCATGGGTTTAATGCTAGTGCCATCATGTAACATAATATCACTCTATTGTAGTGTTTGCAAATGAATTATGGGTTTAATATAATATATATGCAGAATTAATAATGTTAATTAAGGTTTGAGATTAAATTAATAAAAAATAATTTATATGTAATTATATATAAATAATATAATATATGATATTAAACATATATATATATATATATATATATACCAACCTTAATTAATTAAAAAATAATTTCAGCCACACAAAATTCATGAACCCAAATTTAAACTTAGGAGGTCATTGGACAAATTTCAACTTCACAAATAAAAATGGCGAATCGAGCAGTGACACTTGTCACAGTCCCATTGGAAAAAAACTGAAGAAGATTCCTTGAATGATCACTGGGCTACCATGTCATTAGCCCGTACCTATTCTGCAATTAAAAAAAAAAATTGCGTGTTTTGAACGGCGATCAATAGACCATAACTTCTTCATTCGAACTCGGTTTTCAACGAAATGAGTTGCGTTGAATTCCTAGCGATGGGTCGGTTGTGGTTGTTTAGTTTGAAATAAATTCTGAGCACTTTAATTTTTGAGCTAACATACTGAGCTTATGATCATTCCTCCCCACTAGAAGCTTTTTGGACCCCAAAATATCTTTGATTACTTATCATATGGATGAGGGTATTGTTCCATCACCCTTCCAATCTCTATCTAGTGAAATTTCCCAATTTCATCATTTGAAGATTTTTACAAAAAGTCAATTTTTTCATTGATTCTCGCAACCTTCTCTTGTTTTCATTGACACTGTCATGCTGCAATATTTCTGAATTTGTATAAAAAAAGCTATTCTTTTAGAAACCATATTTTTACTACCTTGGTAAACAATCAAAGGAAACTTAAAAACTTTCTCACCTTGCACACTTTCACCATGACGATTTTTAGTTGATCTCACTTTGTACTTTCATCAACTCTTGACCAAGTATCTTTGGCATTGCCATGTACCTTTTGGAAACCATAAAACAACATTTCCGGAACCCATGCCTTCTTTTCCAAGCTGCTTTGTCGCTTTCTCTTTGACCTTTGCACTCTCTTGCAACGACATCTTGTTTCCAACACTGCTCAACACTAATGTTGGCTACTGCAAATGTTTTTCATCTTGCTCACCTTCTTTCAAAGGAAACCTATTAAAATACTGAAAAAACTCATTACAATAATAAGCATATTTTTTTAAAAAATTTGATTCAAAACATCTCTTTGTTTGATCATCAACAATGTCAAGTTTTGACTTGCATTCACTATCCTCTTCATTTCACTTGCATGTATAAGAGACAAACATGTCTTCTTCTTATGCGCTCTAATTATGAACTCAATACCATCCTTAAACATGTGATACTTATTCTCATGGCTATGAAATATTATTTTCCTATCATATAGATAACGACTTCCCAATACAAAACCTGATATCTCAAGCGACACCGCATCAAGGTCAACTTCATCAAGAAAGTTTGAGTTAATGGCGAATATTAGTAAGAACTTCCTTGTAACCTACAATTTTTCATTCTTGCATATCCAAACCAAAGGATATGTTCTCAGATGTATAATAGTTTCAAGGCCTAGTTTTTGAACCAAGTCTTCAGAAATCAAGTTAGCTTGTGACCCACTATCAAAAAGTGCATCAATATTGGTATGTTTAGAGACAAATCTAATATGGAAAAGTTCTATTCTTGTATCTTCATCATAAGTAGCATTTGAAAAATTTAAAGAACTAGTGCTTGCGACATGTTTACCTTTCAAACCCATGGCTCTAATCTTTGTCTCATCTCCTAAATCTGACCCTAAGTCATGTTCAACTATAACAATAGTTTTACCCTTCTCTTTGGCTTTCAGTATGTTTGGCTTCAATTCTAGATGAATTTTCCAATAGTGGTCTTCATCATATCAATTCTTTGAATAGTTTTTGCATGTGAGTTTTTCCTTCTCTCTTTTTATAGATCTATTTCTTTTTCTCTTCCAAAAAAATTTCCTTTTCCTTTACCCTCACTTTCACTTTTCTGATCCATGTTTTTCTTCCCTCTAGCCTCTAAGTGTGTGGGTTTTACATAAAATTCATCTAAATTTCTTGGATTAAACATAAGGATAGTATGTTTCAAATAGGAATATAACCCCCTTGTTGGCCACCTGTAAAATTTGTTATATCAAAAGGTGGCCAAAACATTTTGGAGCCTTCAAGAAACAATTTTATTACTAGAAATGTTATCTCTTGAAGCCTCTTGAAGACATCATACCTTTGTTTCAATCTTTACTGCTATTTCCATCTTAAAAACTCTGAAATTATGCTCATTTCAAAGAGAAAAGACTGCTTCAAAAATCACCATTTTTCCCTTTCCTCCACTTCGAAACTAACCTCCATTTTTACCCTTTTTATTCCCATGAATTCCTCTACTTTTAATGACTTACCTTCTTCCATTCATGAAAATTATCTTTACATAGTTTAAAACTCATTTTTAAACTATATCAAAACCCCCAAATCCATTGAAGAACATTGAAAAAATCATGAAAAATACATATTTTTGTATTAAGGCTTAAGCCTCTTGGGCTAAGTCCTAAACCACTTCCCCGTTATATGCCCTGGCGCTAGAACCAGGCACTAAGCCTTTAAAAGCACTTATCGCATCGCAAAATTCGAGCGCATAAGTCTGTTTCACCAGGCCAAAATTTCGATTGTGATTAGCCTTTGTATTTAAACCCACGATCTTATTACTGTTCCATATAAACTTAAACCCTGCCCCCACGGCTTTTCATTCCATATATCCTACGCCCCGGACCAAGAGTTTAAGTCCCAAGGCGCCCATCGCATCGCAAGTTTTTATTGGGCGCATCCAATATTTCTCCGCCTCCGATTGACATCTCCCGATTCTTTCCCTGCCATCGATTTGATCTGTAGATCGACAGCCCATAACTAATCACTCTACCACAATCCAAGCTCATTGCCCCACCGATTGCGATCCTCCGATTGGATCTGGACCGTCCACATATCCAGATCGGACTGTCCGAGATGCTTTTCCCGATTTTGGTTTAAAATCATGCGCCTTCGCTCATAATGTTTTTTGGCCAATAATAACTGTTGATCTCTGCAGTTCAATGGCCCATATTTTCCCTTCCTCCACCAGAGGATTTTCACTCATTTCCTTTGATTTTTCTTAAAATATCCAATAATGTGACCCCTTCACATTATTAGTTCGCGGTTAATCTCAATCGTTGATCTATCTAAGATCGATGGATCTGACTTAAAACTCCCCACCATTTCATTAACCACCTCCTTTTAACCCCGCAAGCGAATCTCTGCCGTTGAATGTTGCCATCCAACGACCACGCTCTTAAACTGAACCTCTGAAGAATTTTACCCAAATAATGTAGGATTTCTTAATTGTTTTTTGTGTTTTACAGGTTTGAATGGTTTTTCCATTATATCAAAGAAAAAACCAAAGGTCGGGGATGACGATCTCCTGCTCCTTTGTACATAGACAAAAACCATTCCATAGGGTTCAAACTTTACGTTTATTCAATGCTTCATGGGCATTGATGCCACATGTGCCCTGTACGGCCCTGCACATCAAAAATACATAGAACATTGAAATAAATCAAAAGAGTATCAGTGTCGAAGACAAAACCTACCAGAAAAAAATATTGAAGACAAATTTGTGGGGATTACAGCTAAGATTGATTATCAAAAGCCTAATCCTCCAAATTAAAACACAGTTAAAGCAAAATCATAAGTGTTTATCAGAAAGAAACGCCTCCACTGCCACATATGAGACAAATTGATTCCTCTCAGCTACCAAAAAGCCACCTGTGCCTCAAAGCATTCAAACAAAGGCTGAATTTATTGTTCAAAAAGAAGATATTAGCCTCAACGCAGCCGAATAGTTAATTCTGCTAAAGGAAATTTAATGCACAAAATATCAACAGAGTTATTACTACATGAAACAGAGCCTTAAAAGCCAAACAAAATCTCCCATCGAGCTTAATATTAAATGTAAATCAATTAATACAGTGAGAATATCCGTTCGATTCTCCATTGAGCCCCTCAAAGGCCGAGAAGTAATTAGTCTGTATTAATTTCCCTGAGAGATCTTTTATCATATCTCACCTCCTCATTTTTCTATAAGTACTTCTGTAGAAAATGAGAAAATGTTGGTTGCAGAACTTTGAAATATACTTGTGCTCGAAACTTCTACTTGTAAATAGTGTTCAAAGGCTCTTGAAGCTCTGTTTGTGATCTAATAAGTTAGGCTGAGAAGTGAAGATGATTTCTGAACTGAAACATTGGACTCGAAGATGTAACTGGTTTGACTTCAATATACAAGCTGTTTCTTGGGATCCTGGTCTATATCACTGGAGAAGTGCTTCTTTCTTTGTTATTTGTTTCCCTCTCATGTATGCCATATTGTCCATTATTCTCTTATAAAGAACATCAAGCATAAAGTTAGGACTTACTATTTACAGTACCCTTCTCTGACTGATAAGCTTTATCTCAATTTTTTCCTCCAATTTCTTTATTTAAGAATGATTCAATACAGTTTAAGCAATTAGGAATGCTGGTGTTCCCTTGTCCTACTGTTTACTCTAAAACATTATTCTTGAATGTTATTTTCATTATTTTCTTATTAAAGTTAGACTAGAAAAGTGATGGTGAATGTTGTTTTCTAGCTTCTATTCTCCGAAGGTAAATTTTGAAAGTTTCCCTAAGTGTGTGCCAAAAGCAGACTAGATTTAAAAGTATTTTATCTGATCTTAGGCTACATTTTGTTTCTCTTATGTGTTTTTCATCCTTTATGAAAGTAATTATGCGGATTACTGGATTGTTTGTGTCTTGAGTTATCTTCAATACGAGCTTGTCCAAAGAGGTTTATGGTGAGCCCTGCCCTTTGGTTGGTTTTAAATAGTTGCTTAAAGGCTTTTTCTTGTTTAGATTGAATATAAATCCTTGTTGAAATTATTATTAGTTTCCACCCCTCCAACACTTTTATTGTTTCCATTCCATCATTTAATCTCAATGATCTTGTGATATATATGACTTTGCCCTTGGATCAATCTTGAATTGTTGCACAGTTAAAATCCCTATTATGACTCCATAGCCCAATGGACTAAAACCAATGTTATATCTATATTTTTAGCCAAAGCTTGTTCTGATTGCTTGAAACTTCACACCTTTGAAACTCTTTCCATTTAGGACTTTCCCTCAAACAATAATCATGCTCAACCATCCAAAAACAAAACAAAACCCTCGGCCTTCATAACTAGCTTAACATCATTACCCAAACTTCAAAGACAAATCCAATCTTTGCACCTTATTGGAGAGATCCCTCTCCGGATTCAGGAGGGCTAGATCCTAGAATCCCAAAGTGGTTGAAAGGATTTTCTCCCTGCAGACGGATTTTTTCCAATCTTGCTGATTACAGGGTGCTAACATTTCTGGCGACTCCACTGGGGACTGAACCCAGAATCTTTGGTTCCCCCTAAATTTTCATACAAACATCGTGAGTTAAAAGCAACCTTTCAATAACTACCAAGCAGTGGTAATCACGATAAAACTTGTTTGAATAAGTGACAAACTAGGCAAACCCTAGGGTTCTCATAAGAGTTTATCTAACCTTGAAAAATCAGCTGGCTTAGCCATAAGAGTACATTGTCTTTGTCTCATAACTGTAGCTAAGTTTTGAAGAAGATTTAGCCTACTCTTAAACAACCAATAGGACTAAAAAAATAACTTATAAAACCTAAAAATATTTCATATTGGTATCTAATAAACATGGTGGTGGACCATAAAACCTTTTACCTCCTTAAGAGCTAAAAAATTCCACTTGGCGACTCCACAATCCTTAACAGACCTTAAGACTCCATTGGGAAGAACCCTAATCATTATAATATCATTCAAACTCAGTTAGAGGACTGTAGGATTGAAATTTGTGTAAAAAAGATTAGTTAACCTCTTAAAGACTATCATATCTGGTTGAACTTTTCTTGTTTAGTTGGGTCTAAAAACACAGCATAGTGGCTCCTAGAAAGATTCATACTAGAGCCTACCCTGACCCAAACCCACGTGAGATAGTTGATAACCCAGAAAGCATCCTTAGGAAGTCTCCTAAGTTAAAATTTTCAATTGTTTTCAGATCACCCTTGAGAGCTAATTCAGTTCTTGAAAATCTTTCAGCTCTACAACAATCACAAGCTGACTTAGTAAATCCATTTAGAACTAGGTCATTTGATGATATAATTTAGCTAGACTGTAAGTCTTCACTTTTATCCCAGGAAACAAGTGAACATCCTGGTAGTAGAGAAACAACACCACCCGATTTACATTTCCTTCACAATTTTTGTGTCTCTCATCTAAGATTAGCTCAGCAATCTACTGCTATTCCATCCACATCTGTTCACCAAAAATTCATTGTCCAAACCACTCCACTTCAGCCCACTTTCCCTTTTGTTAACCCACCTCTTGTAAATCCACCTCCACCACATATCATGGCAGCATGGTATGCTCCCTTAGTCCTTTCTGTACCATTAGTAAATCTTCCACAAGACTATCAGTAAAAAAATTCATTATATGATGCTAGTAATGCTACAACTGCATCACAACATGTGGATAAGATGAATGACTACTTTGACAGAAATGAAATAGATGATGATTTTGTCAAACTTAGACTATTTTCTCAGAGCTTAGGGGGAGATGTAAGAAAATGGTTTAAAGGCTTAACCCCCCATAATATCAATGATCTCCAAGCCTTCCATTAGACGTTCTTAAACAAATGGGAAGTGAAGAAGAATCCTCTCCAAGTCCTTTCTGATTACAAAAACCTCCACAAAAACACTGGGGAAAGTGTTCAAGCTTACTGCACCAGATTTAACAGTGTGTATAATGCCCTTTCCCTAGATCTAAAACCTCCACAAGGCTCAGCTCTTAACAAGTTTCCTAAAGGGTTCGACCCTGAGATGGCCTATCATCTGAGAGAGAGAGATCCTGCAACTCTTGAAGAGATGCAAAAAGGAGCTCTTGCTGTGGAAGTGAACTTAATGGAGAAAAGAGAAAGAATGAAAAATGAGAAGAGAGTGTCCTTTAGAGAGGAATATACCCCTTCCACTTCCAGCTCAAAAATGGAAAAAATGATGGAGGAGATGATGAAGAGAATGAGCATCTTTGAGAAAGCAAAAACAAATCAAAACCAAACTACTCCTCAAAACAGAAACCAGAACCAGAATCAAAATTTTAGAAGGAACCAACCTCCAAACAGACCTAGGGAAGATGATCAATAGATCACTCCTCCCTTTCATCAAAACTATGTAAGTGAGGTTGAGGAAACATATGAAATAATAGAGGAAGATGATATCAACATGATGGGAGTAGATAATGATGACTTTGAGATTCATTATGATAGAAAACAAGGTCTATACACACCTTATGATGACAAAAGAGATGATGATGAAAATTATTATCAAGACATGGAAAATGTCATCATAGACTCTCAAAGAGAATATGACCTTAGAAGTAAAACCAATCAACAAACTCCCAACACCAAAACCTCTAACAAATCTTCACATAGCAACACTGTAAACAAACCCAAGATTGTCAAACCGAAGGAAAAAAAGGTGACTATAAATTCTGATAAAGGTAAAGAGAAAGGCACTCAAAGCGTTACAAAACAGAGTGCAGACCTTAGCAGTTCAAACACTTCAGCTAGTACTCTTGTTAAAACCATTTTGTCGAATGTAAATAGAACAAATCAACAAAATGATGTTGCTGATAGGGTGGCAGCTAGTAAGGTTGAGAAAAATACTTCAAAGAATCAAATTCCTTTCAGCCTGGAGCAGGAAATTTTGAAGAGAATAATGTTTTATTAAAGATAATAATGACACAATCAATCTTAATGATGACCAGCCAGAGCTTATTTTTGGTCCTAAGATTGAAGGTAAGTATCAAGAGGGACCTGTTCCTCCCCTTTATGTAAGTTTAAACGTTCATGAAAAGATTTTTCATAATGCTATGCATGACTCGGGGGCTTTTCATAATTTAATGCCTAAAGATATAATGCAGAGCCTAGGTCTAGAAATCACCAGACCTTATAAAGACCTTTACTCCTTTGACTCAAGCAGAGTAAAATGTCATTAAACATTAAACATTGAAGAGAATAATGACACAGTCAATCTTAATGATGACCAGCCATAGCTTATTTTTGGTCTTAAGATTGAAGGTAAGTATCAAGAGGGACTCGTTCCTCCTTTTTATGTAATTTTAAACGTTCATGAAAATATTTTTCATAATGCTATGCATGACTCAGGGGCTTTTCATAATTTAATTCCTAAAGCTATAATGGAGAGCCTAGGTCTAGAAATCACCAGACCTTATAAAGACCTTTACTCCTTTGACTCAAGCAGAGTAAAATGTTTAGGATTAATTAAAGACCTCTGTGTTAACTTAGCACAGATTCCAGCCAAATTTTTAGTAATGGACATTGTTGTGGCTGATGTTCCCCCAAATTATGGAATGTTATTATCAAGATCTTGGAGGGCTAAGTTACAAGGAACTATGTAGATGGACATGACCTATGCAAACATCCATGTTTTCAATCAGACTAGAAGACTATATAGGGAGTCCCATATGCAATACACAGTTACAAGTCAAGACAGACCTCAAAACTCTCCTATGTATTCTGTAAATACAGGCCTTGATTCTTTTATTCTGTTTAATGATGAAAAAATTAGTGAACAAGTCACTTTAACAGAATTAATGGCCGATAGGGAGGAAGAGGAACACAACACATAAGTGTCACAACAGTTTGTCACATTTGAGAACTTTAGCAAACCAAACACAGGTCTTGAGTTACAAGTCATGTGTCGTTTTCTTTTAAACCTTGACAGTCAAGAAAGCAACGCTCAATGCAGTGAAAAACCTGAGGAGTTGAAACAAACTCAACTAAATGCTGATATTCCACAACAACCCGAAAGCATTTTAGTTGAAGGGGACAAACACCAAATGGATGAAACCAAAAATAGTCCTCTGTGGAGTATGAACTTCGATGGGTCATGCACCAGAACTAATGCTGGTGCAGGTGTCTGGATATGCAACACTGAAAATAATCACACAGAAGGTCATTCCTATAGATTAAACTTTCAGTGTTCAAATAACATAGCGGAATATGAATCCCTTCTCTTAGGCTTACATTTGTTAAAAAAGTTAGGAGCCAAAAGAATTGAATTTTATGGAGATTTAGAATTAATCATTAGGCAGGTCAATGGGGAATACAACACTAATCACCCCAGACTTAGGGCCTATCGAAATGATGTCGTGGATTTATTAAATTTTTTTGAAGAGTCCCAATTGATTTTTGTCCCAAGAAAAAGGAATATCATGGCCCACAACTTAGCTTTTGCAGCTAGAACATGCTTAACACCATATGAAACCAAAGAATGCACAACTTAGATAAAATTCAGACCGGCCATTCCTGATAACAAAAAATATTGGCAAGTGTTCGACGGAGACAAACAAATAGAAGATTTCATGTAATTCAGAAATGAATTTGAATTTCACAGTTCGGATTTAGATTATGAAACAGATTTCAATAGTGAAGAAAATTTTCTTGGTGAATAAGAACAGTCTCCTGAACTTGTTAATATTAATCTACTGTCTGGAAAACTTGAAAACAAAACAACACTGACTGTAGAATTAGAAACAAAAGAGTTAGAAACCCTGCAGTCCAAAGATGAATGTTTTCCAAAGGGTTTGGCCCCTTTAGAAGAGTTGTTCGATTTCAACGATGTGGCCAAGAAGCCAAAAATAGAGCCTGTAGAGACTGAAGTGGAAGAGTGCAATATAGGCAGTAAAATTAAACCAAAATGATTAAATTGTCTAAGACTCTACCAGCTCACATTAAACTCAAATATATAGAGCTGTTTAAAGATTTTTCTGATGTTTTTGTGTGGAGTTACGAAGATCTAAGATCCTATGACACTGAAATAATCCAGCACAAAATCCCTCTCAAGGAGAACCATAAGCCATTCAAACAGAAACTGCGCATAATAAAACCTGTTCAATTGCCTTTGGTTCAGGAGGAGGTCATGAAAATGTATGAAGCTAGTATTATTTTCCCTATTAGGTATTCTGAGTGGGTATCTAATCTCGTGTCAGTCAGGAAGAAAACATGAGAGATTAGGCTTTGTATAGACTTTAGAGACTTAAACAAAGCTTCAATGAAAGACAACTACCCTTTACCTAAGATGGACCATATTTTACAAAGGGTGGTAGGGTCTAGAAGAATTTCTTTGCTTGATGGCTATTCAGGGTACAGTAAGATCTTAGTCCTTCCTGATGATCAACTAAAGGCAACGTTTACTACACCATGGGGCACTTTCATGTATGTGAAAATTCCCTTTGGTCTAATGAATGTTGGTGCAACATTTCAGCGAGCCATGGACATAGAATTCACGAAAGAACTAGGCTACTTCATTATTATATACCTCGATGATGTTACTGTGTTTTCAAAAATAGATGAAGAGAAATTAGCACATTTAAGAAAAGTTTTCGAGAAATGCAGAAAGTTTGGAATATCTTTAAACCCTAAGAAGACACCATTCGGTCTCCAAGAAGGTAAACTTCTTAGGCACATTATTTCTGAGGAGGGTATAAAGATAAATCCAAAGAGGATTGAGGCCATATTTCAAATCTCTCATCCTTGAAACATCAAGGAGTTGCAATATTTCATTGGAAAGATTAAATTTTTGAGAAGGTTCATACCCAACTTGGCTGAGCTCCTTAGGAATATAACAAACATGTTGAAGAAGGAGCAAGGGGTAAAATGGACCTTGGAAGCAAAGAAGTCCTTTGAGCTGGTGAAACAAGTATTAACCAAAACACCGGTTCTAATAAGTCCTGATTTTTCAAAAGATTTTTATATTTTTTCATTTGCATCAGAGCATACAATAGCTACTGTCATTTTACAGAAAAATCCACAAGGACAAGAGCAGCCTATTGCATTCTTTAGCAAGGCATTAAGGGATGCCCCTTTGAAGTATAACATTATGTAAAAATAATATTTTGCTTTGGTTAAAGCTTTGAAAGACTTCAGAGTATACATCCTTCACTCACACATCATTGCCTTTGTCCCAAATTCAATTGTTAAAGATATTCTAACACAGGACCCAGATGGTAAGAGAGGTAAGTGGATTGTGGTTATTCTTGAATATGATTTAGAGATAAAACCCACTAAGCTCATCAAAGGCCAAGGTCTAGCTAGGTTGATGGCTGAATCCAATTTTGAAGTTCTTGATATTAATATGATTAATGCTTTGGATGAACAAGAGGAAATCTCAACTCCCATTGTTAAAGATCATTTTATGAATTCCTCTTGGTATGTTGATATTCTTTACATTTTTCTTAATTTAAATACACCTCCTGGTTTGACAAAAACAAACGCAAGGTTTTTGAAATTGAAAGATGTAAAATATTGCATTATAGATAGATGTCTTTATTTGGAAAAATGCAAGTGGTATATTGCTTAAATGTTTGCCTGAGTATGATGCAAAGAAGGTTAAGCACGAGTTCCATGAAGGGGAGTGTGCAGGCCATTTATACTGGAAAACAACAGCCAACAAGATCTTGAGGGTTGGTTACTATTGGCCTACTCTCTTTCTAGACATCCATAAGATGATCATTGCGTGCCATAAATGCCAACTGTTTGAAGGCAAAAGAAAACTGTTACCCCTACCTCTGCATCCAATCACTATTGAAGCCCCTTTCCAACAATGTGGACTTGACTTCATAGGTTAAATCCATCCATCATCTTCAGCTCAACATAGATGGATTATCACTGCCACAGACTACTTCACTAAATGGATAGAAGCCATTCCTTGTAGGCAGTCCAATGATTCTGTTATCATAAAATTCATAGAGAGTAATATTCTCTCTAGATTTGGTTGTCCTACCAAGATCATCACTGATAATGCAGCAACATTTGGATCAAAGAGGATGGTTGAGTTCTGTCACAAGTATCATATAACATTGGGGAATTCCACGGCCTATTACCCTCAAGGTAATGGACTTGCAAAATCCTCAAACAAGAGTTTAGTGAACATAATCAAGAAACTGTTGGAGGACAACAAGAAGTCTTGCCACACAAAGCTTGTGCATGCACTTTGGGCTGACAGATTAACATTGAAGAAATCTATTGGAATTTCACCCTACCGACTTGTGTATGGCACTGATGCAATTTTTCCAACCAGCCTTGGTGTGACAGTTATGAAGTTGATTCAAGAGTTAGAAACTGAAGATAATGATATGATCAGAAGGATCAATCAAACAATTCATCTTCAACAAACCAGGGAGGACGTATATAACAAAGCATTACAAAAGCAGAACATCATCAAAAGGATTTTTGATAGAAGAACAAAGGCCAACAATTTCAAAGTTGGGGACAAAGTTTTAAAGTGGGACTCAAGGAGGGAAGACAAGGGCAAGCATAGGAAATTTGACAACTTATGGCTTGGCCCTTACTCTATTCATTCAGTTGCTGGTAACAATGCCTATTTCTTGCAAGAGTTGAATGGAGGTGAACTATTTGGGGGTCCTGTCAATGGCAGGATGCTCAAACATTACTTTTCTTGATCCATATCATGTTTTGAAGCCTTTTTATCTTTTTTTTCCATTATAAATATTTCATCCACCATTGCTTTCAAAGTTAGAAAAACAAAAATAAAAAAACAATACAATAAAGAAAAGAAGGCAAATTGTAAAAACAATAAAGGTACAACCCCATACCAACAAAAAGAGAAACAAATCTGAAAGTGTGCAAGCTTAAACAGCCACTCCTGAAAACACACTTCTAGTTAGTCAAACTACCTAATCTTGACTAATTAGTTTTAAATTGACTGCTGATAGGATAGTGAATTCAATTTTCCAAACAGTTTAATCTTGGCTTATCAGTAGATAGATTAGGATAGAAATTAAAGGTTCAAACATGCCCCAAATCTGAACCTAAGTTTCCCAAGAGAGATGACTCAAATCTATTTTTATTTTTTGAGTCAAAATAGATGTAAATCTGGTTCTAATCAGCTCAAAATATGAACCATTTGATAAAGGAAAAGAAACTCAAACAAAGTAAGAACAGAGCTGAGAAAAAGATGAAGGGAGTGCTCTGAATTTTTAGATCTTAAGACTTCCATTTTGTTTTAAATTTTCTGCAAAATAAATGTCTATGTGCAGCTTGTTTTTATGCCATAGATCACAACAAGTCAAATAGCTTAATCTTGACTTGACTGTTTTTAAATTTCTGTTTTAGAAATTAGAGAATAAAAAATCTGTTAGACTGTTTAATCCTAACAGATTAGTATATTAGGTAGAGAAACGTATGGAATCAACTGTTTAATCTAAGTTCATGGAGAAATAAGGAGTAGAATTAGATTATTTTTATGCTTTCAAAAGAATAAAATGTTGTAAAAATAGTTTTCCAATCCAAGTGCACTCTAAAGAAGAAAAAATGTTAGATCTGTAGGATTGGGTAGGTAGAAAGCTTGTATTGATGAAGTTCCATTGTTTTTCATGGTTGCTAATATATTTTCAGACCAAAAGAAGATCATCCAAGTAAAGAAAGGCAGCCCAATGGATGAGGCACTGATCAGTCTCCCAGAGAATGCAAGTTTGAAGTTCTTGATGCCTTCAAGAAGGCACCATCCCCAAGTGGAGCCACTGTTGGCCACCTGTAAAATTTGTTATATCAAAAGGTGGCCAAATTTTTTTGGAGCCTTCAAGAAACAGTTTTATTACTAAAAATGTTATCCCTTGAAGCCTCTTGAGGACATCATACCTTTGTTTCAATATTTACTGTTGTTTCCATCTTAAAAACTCTGAAATTCTGTCAATTTCAAAGAGAAAAGACTGCTTCAAAAATCACCATTTTTCTCTTTCCTCCACTTCGAAACTAACCTCCATTTTTACCCTTTTTATTCCCATGAATTTCCTCTACTTTTCATGAGTTCCCTTCTTCCATTCATGAAAATCATCTTTACATAGTTTAAAACTCATTTTTAAACAATATCGAAACCCCCAAATCCATTGAAGAACATTGAAAAAATCATGAAAAATACATATTTTTTAATTAAGGCTTAAGCCTCTTGGGCTAAGTCCTAAACCACTTCCCCGTTATATGCCCTGGTGCTAGAACTAGGTGCTAAGCCTTTAAAAGTGCTTATCGCATCGCAAAATTCGAGCGCATAAGTTTGTTTCACCAGGCCAAAATTCTGATTGCGATTAGCCTTTGTATTTTAATCCCCTATCTTATTACTATTCCATATAACCTTAAACCCTGCCCCCACCGCTTTTCATTCCATATATCCTATGCCCGAGACCAAGAGTTTAATTCCCAAGGCGTCCATCGCATTGCAAGTTTTTATTGGGCGCGTCCAATATTTATCCGCCTTCGATTGACATCTCCCGATTCTTTCCCTGCCGTCAATCTGATCTGTAGATCGACGACCGATAAATAATCGCTCCGTCGCGCTCCAAGTTCATTGCCCCGTCGATTGCGATCCTCCGATTGGATCTGGACCATCCATGTGTCCAGATCGAACGGTCCGAGATGATTTTCCTGATTTTGGTTTAAAATCATGCGTCTCTGCTGATAATGTTTTTTGGCCAATCATATCCGTTGATCTCTGCAGATAAACGACCCATATTTTCCCTTCCTCCGCCAAATAATTTTCTCTCATTTCCTTTGATTTTTCTTAAAATATCCAAGAATGTGACCCCTTCACATTATTAGTTCGTGGTTAATCTCAACCGTTGATCTATCTGAGATTGAAGGATCTGACTTAAAACTCCCCACCATTACATTAACCACCTCCTTTTAACCCCGCAAGCGAATCTTTGCCGTTGAATGTTGCCATCCAATGGCCACGCTCTTAAACTGAACCTCTGAAGCAGTTTACCCAAATAATGTAGGATTTCTTAATTGTTTTTTGTGTTTTACAGGTTTGAATAGTTTTTCTGTTATATCAAAGAAAAAACCAAAGGTCGGGGATGAAGATCTCCCGCGCCTTTGTACATAGAAAAAAAAAATTCCACAGGGTTCGAACTTTACGTTTTGTCAATGCTTCATGGGCATGATGCCACATGTGCCCTGTACGGCCCTGCACATCAACAAGACACAGACCATTGAAATAAATCAAAAGAGTATCAATGTCGAAGACAAAACCTACCAGAATAGAAGATTGAAGACAAATTTGTGGGGATTATGACTAAGATTGATTATCAAAAGCCTAATCCTCAAAATTAAAACACAGTTAAAGAAAAATCATAAGTGTTTATCAGACAGAAAGGCCTCCACCGCCACATCTGAGGAAAATTGATTCCTCTCAGCTACCACAAAGCCACCTATGCCTCAAAGCATTCAAACAAAGGCCGAAGTTATTGATAAAAAAGAAGATACTAGCCTCAGCGTAGCTGAATAGTTAATTCTTCTAAAGGAAATTTAATGCACAAAATATCACCAGAGTTATTACTACATGAAACAGAGCCTTAAAAGTCAAACAAAAGCTCCCATCGAGCTTAATCTTAAATTTAAATCAATTAATACAGTGAGAATATCCATACGATTATCCATTGATCCCCTCAAAGGCCGAGAAGTCATTAGTCTGTATTAATTTCCCTTGGAGATCTTTTATCAGATCTCACCTCCTCATTCTTCTATAAATACTTCTGTAGAAAATGAGAAAATGTTGGTTGCAGAACTTTCAAATATACTTGTGCTCGAAACTTCTACTTGTAAATAGTGTTCAAAGGCTCTTGAAGCTCTGTTTGTGATCTAATAAGTTAGGCTGAGAAGTGAAGATGATTGTTGAACTGAAACATTGGACTTGAAGATGTAACTGATTTGACTTCAATATACAAGCCGTTTCTTGGGATCCTAGTCTATATCGCTGGTGAAGTGCTTCTTTCTTTTTTATTTGTTTCCCTCTCATGTACGCCATATTTTCCGTTATTCTCTGATGAAGAACAATAAGCATAGAGTTAGGACTTAATGTTTACAGTACCCTTCTCTGACTAATAAGATTTATCTCAATGTTTTCCTCCAATTTGTTTATTTAAGAATGATTCAATACAGTTTAAACAGTTAGGAATGCTGGCGTTTCCTCGTCCTACTATTTTCTCTAAAACATTATTCTTGAATGTTATTTTCATTATTTTCTTATTAAAGTTAGACTAGAAAAGTGATGGTGAGCCCTGTTTTCTAGCTTCTATTCTCCAAAGGTAAATTCTGAAAGTTTCCCTAAGTGTATGCCAAAAGCAGACTAGATTTAAAAGTATTTTATCTGATCTTAGGCTACATTTTGTTTCTCTTATGTGTTTTTCATCCTTTCTGAAAGTAATTATGTGTATTACTAGATTGTTTGTCTCTTGAGTTATCTTTAATATGATATTTTCCAAAGAGGCTTATGGTGAGCCCTGCCCTTTGGTTGGTTTTAAATAGTTTCTTAAAGGCTTTTTCTTGTTTGGACTATCTATAAATCCTTGTCGAAATTATTATTAGTTTCCACCCCTCCAACACTTTTATTGTTTCCATTCCATCATTTAATCTCCATGATCTTGTGATATAGATGAATTTTCCCTTGGATCACTCTTGAATTGTTGCACAATTAAAATCCCTATTATTACTCCATAGCCCAATGGATTAAAACCAGCGTTATATCTATCTTTTTAGCCAAAGCTTGTTCTGATTTCTTGCAACTTCACACCTTTGAAACTCTTTCCATTTAGGACTTTCCCTCAAATAGTAATCATGCTCAACCATCGAAAAACAAAACAAAACCCTCGTCCTTCCGAATTCAGGAGGGCTAGATCCTAGAATCCCAAAGTGGTTGAAACGATGTTCTCCCTGCAATCGGACTTTTATCAATCTTGTTGATTACAGGGTGCTAACACCCCCAAGTATTTCAAGAGTGTATCTTGGGAATTCAAATTTATTCCTAACAATAAATCTCTTTTCCTAAAATCCTAGGTATATTATTGAACTGTTTGACCCTTGAGTTGCCTAAAATTTTTCCAACTCATAATGGATTTTTGCATATAGGAGAAAGGATGAAATTTTATTTTAATGGAAGAAATAATCTCAACCCAAGAAATGGATATTTGACCATGGATTCACATTTCCTCTTAAGTATTTGCTTCCCACCAAACTAGTGTTGCTCCTTCTAGCCTTAATGAGGCCAACTGGATCTTTAAGTCATCTTCATAAAGATTCTGAATTCTGAAATGGACCTTTGATTGAAGTATCCAATTTTCAAGTCTCTCTGCATTTAACTCGCTATTGTACATGGGAAGTTTAAACTTAATGTCCAATTTGAGTAATGGAGTTTTTCCTTTTGTGGATTTTGAGTGAGTGTGAGTGGTTTTTGTGGTGGAAGTGGAAGATGATGGAGATGGAGATGATGAGGATGATGAAGATGGTGGAGATGGAGGTGGCTTTGCTCCACTTCCCTTTGAAATATTCTCTCCATCCTTATTACCATCTGAAGTTCCTTCTCCATATGGAGGCTTAGAACCTTCTCTTGCCATCCCAACAATAAATACATCAAACATAACTTTAACCATCCTCATTATGTCCTTGAAGTCTCTCTTGACATATTCCTCTTCTGAATGTCCTCGAGTATCTCCAATGCCTGACATGATAGCTATGGATTCAATCTCAACTTCTGATGCTTGTACCTCTTCAATCAAATCATCTTCTTGTGCAATTTGTACCTCTTCAATCGCAACTTCTTGAGACAAAAATTGAGATTCTTCAAGTGCAACTATGAGTGGAAATTTGGGTGAAGATGGTGCTCTTGTAGCTCTCCTTCTTCTGGTCCTAATCTCAAGACTTGCAACCAAAAACTTCTCTTCACCTTTCTACAACTTTAAGCTTGTCAGCATCACAAATTTGCAACCATTAAACTTGAAAAAATATTCAAGCAACTATCAAGAAAATAACCTTTCCTTTCAACCAAAGCTCTAATAACAACCTGATCTGATTATGAATGTTGGTTTTTTTGTACTAATTTCATTTTTAGATATAAAAATTATTTACTAATATTATGCTTGATGTACAAGTTTCATTGTTTCTTATGTGTGTCAAAACTGGAAATTAAACTGAGTTTTATGAGTGAAGTTGAAATAATAAAGTATGAATTTAAAAGGCTGAACAACAAAAACATAAATAACATCAACCCATAACAAATGATCCATCAAAACAGAATTTTGATGAAGGAGTTCACCCCTCCTGGGCTACATTTCCTTGGTCCATCTTCCATGGCTTGGGCCTCTGTATTAGGTTAATAGTGCTCAAATTATTGTTTACATGCATCAAATTCTCTTGGAACATACTCCAATGAGTTAAAAATGTCAAAATCTATCAGAAATGACTATTTATTTACTCAATTTGGCTTCAGATGCTCTAGGCATGGCCTCCCCTCCTGGTGGCCCTAGGCTTCAAAATTATTCAAGGTAACAAAAACCTCTGGAAAATTTCTCCTATGCCTCTGCAACTTGTTCCAATGTATTCATAGCATGCCAATTAGCCAAGAATTACTCTTTCTGAGCTCAATTTGGTCGAAAATTGACTCAATTATGGAAAAAACAAAATTTCCCCCAATTTATCCAAATTTGGAGAAGACTCCAAAGAGATCTGACAAATTCGATGGAATCCACCAAAAAATAGAATTTCCGGTAAATGCGAAACTAATTAGTAGGAGGATTAATTAGTGTTAAGCATGATTAACTGCAAATAAGTAGGCATTAACTACACGCTTATCCATATGGTTTATGCGTGGATTAGCTTAGTTTTAATCTCGAATTAACATTCAAACATGGATTAATTAACTTAAATCCTGTCGTTTTCAAACCTTCGCCCTTGTTTTTTGCTTCCGAGTCACATGGGAGGGGGTTGGCCTCATCCTTCCCGCCGTCGGATCAACAAAATGCCTCCTAATATATTATTGGCTCGTTCCTTTTCAAGGAACATGAACATGGCCTAACGGTAGGCGGAAAGGATGGAGTGGTGGGGGCGGGGTCATGGGGTCGAACCTTGACCTCACCCCTTGTTATATGTTTTTTTGCAACGAATTTGAAATCCTTTGACATACGCCATAATTCGGATTTCAAACTTTGGTTACCAACAAACTTTAGTAATAAACCATAACCCATAGTTTATATAGCCATAGAATATAGAATTCCATAAGCCATTTGAAATTTGGCATGGGTTTAATGCTAGTGCCACTGTGTAATACAATATCACTCGATTGTAATGTTTTCAAAGGAATTATGGGTTTAATATAATATATATGTAATAATATATAAATAATATAATATAAGATATTAACCATATCATATATATATATATATATATATATATATATATATATATATATATATATATATATATATATATATATATAGGTATACATTAATTCCAACCTTAATTAATTAAAAAATCATTTCCAACACACAAAAGTCATGAACCCAAATTCAACCTTAGGAGGTCATTGGAAAAGTTTTACCTTCACAAACCAAATCGACGAATCTAGCAGTGACACTTGTCATAGTCCCATTAGAAAAAAACTGAAGAAGATTCCTGAATGCTAGCTGGGCTGCCATGTCATCAGCCCGTACCTGTTATGCAATTTTTTTTAAAATTTTCCTATTCTGAACGACGATCAACAAACCATAAACTCTTCATGCTAACTTGGTTTTCAATGAAACGAGATGCATTTGATTCCTAGCGATGGGATATTCATGGTAGTTTAGTTTGCAATCAATTCTGACCACTTTCATTTTTGAGCTAAAATATTGAGCCTCTAATCAATCCTAGAGGGCGGTGTCTTGATTATGGCCTAGTGATCCATGGATCAGATTTTGGATTGCGGTAAATCCTAGAGACTGGGAGGTAGTAAAATTTCTCATAGTCTATGTGGAGAAATCCAATGGCATCCATGCTTGTTTATGACCTAGTGATCAGGTGAGGATTGTGGTAAAGCATGGTTTTATTAATGGGGATGAGGTGGTGTAGCCTTGGGAAGCACTGGTTGATTTTTTGTTTTTATTCCCACATTCATGCTTGGAATATGGCACGGGGGTGATTCGATGAAGAGAGATTTGGTTCAGCTAATCTATGGTCAGTTTGAACGTGGAAGTCCCAAACCTGGTTGGATTTTTCATTTATTAATAATGGTTCCTTTTCTTGGTATTTTTTGTGAAAATTTATTGGTTTATATGTGGTATTTATGACTATAGTATCCTTATTATTTATGTTGTTTATATGTTTTTTATGAGTATATTTTATGATAGTGACGATATATGTCTCTAATCATGTTTTGATTTATAAATGAATGAACAATGAATATATGACCTAATAGATGATAATGTAGCTAATTTGATAAAGCATCAATTCTTCTTAGCAATTCTCAGATAAGTACGAGACCCTATGCTCATATCTATTATTATGACACATAGAATTCATATTTGTGACATGTTTGACGAAATTCCTTTCAAAGCTAGTAGGGGTCTAGTCAAGTCCTTGTTCAAGAATTTGTATTTGTATCATTGTTTCGATGTTACTTTTCATTTTTGGAAGTTTCATGGAGATATGGGAAGTTTCATGAGTCCTGGCCCTAAAAATGTGGCATGGAATCCAAAGTCACTTGCACAAAACTACCTAGAAAAGTCCCCAGCTGTAGGCATTCCCTTGCTGTGGCAGCGACTAGAGGGTCCTAGTCACAAGCATGCCCATGTCATGGGAGTAGCTGAGGTTTTAATGTAACAGAATGTTATTTTTATTAAGGTTTGATCACTTGGAAGGGTTGGATGACTTATGAGGGTTTTGTAGCATGCATAGAAGGTTATATTGGTTGTGTTGTGTCGGTTCCACTTCCTTAATAGTACATGGGGAGTTGAATCACATCATATTAGCCTCTTGTCACATGTTTACCCTAGCAGACCTGTTAAGTTGGGTAAATGTGGGAAGATGGTGTTACAAAATGCAAGCTCTTAAGCTAACTAAAGCTAATTAATGTGCTTTACACCACATGCAAAATCTAAATCTAACTAAATCTAACTAATATGCATGTACACCAACACCCCATAAGCATAAATTATGTGAGTATGATGTAAGATTGATGAGTCTTGACAAAAATTCCATTTTAGATATGAATTTATAATGCACGAAGTAATAAAGAGGGAAAACCCAATGGGAACAACATCCCTGCCTCCCCCTCCCCCCACAAAAAAAAATACATTGAAAAAATAAAACAAAAGACAACTAATAGGAAATTGTGTGCTTCACCTTGAGACAATCCCGAAGAAAATCAAACTTCTAATCAATGAAAGCCTTGGTGAATATGTCAATAGTCTGCTAAGAAATGGGATAGTGTCGTAGATTGATGATCCTATCATCATTAGATTCTATAATTTAGCGCATATGGATATCCATATGTTTGGTGCACTTCTGCTACATTAGATCTTTGAAAAAATTTAGTGTACTTTGACTGTTGAACCATATGCCAGTTGGATGATGGAAAATGATACCAAGTTTAGAAAGAAAATATTGCAGCCAAATGGAATGAATAATAACATTGAATTCTTTTGTATACTAAACCTCTTCCAATGATAAAGCAATGCCAACTTGCTTCTTTCTTAGCCATTTTAGGTACCCATTTACAATGCATTAAATAATAAAGAGGGAAAACCTAGTGGGAACAACCCCCTCTCCCCTTCGCCCCCCCCCCACAAAAAAAAAAGTATAATGAAAAACTAAAACAAAAGACAACTGCTAGGATATTGTGTGCTTCACCTTGAGATGATCCTGAAGAAAGTAAAACTTCTAATCAGTGATAGCCTTGGTGAAGATGTGAATATTCTACTAAGAAATGGGATAATATTGGAGATTGATGATCCCATCATGAATCAATTCTCTAATGTAGAGCATGTGTACATCCATATGTTTGGTCCATTTCTACTACATTAGATATCTGCAAAAATTTAGTGCACTTTGATTGTTGAACCATATGCCAATTGGATTATGGAAAATGATAGTATTGCATGGAATAATAAAGAGGGAAAACCCAGTGGGAACAACCCCCTCGCCCCCTCCAAAAAATGAAATGCAATGCAAAACTAAAACAAAAGAAAACTTCTAGGAAATTGTGTGCTTCACCTTGATATGATCCCAAAGAAAGTCAAACTTTTAATTAGTGAAAGCCTTGGTGGAGATGTCAATAGTCTGCTAAGAAATGGGATAATATTTCATATTTATGATCCAATAATGAATCAATTATTTAATGTAGTGCATGTGGATATCCATATGTTTGGTCCACTTCTGCTACATTAGATCTCTGCAAAAATTTAGTGTACTTTGATTTTTGAACCATATGCTAGTTGGATGATGGAAAATGCTACCAGGTTCAAAAAGAAAATATTGCAGCCAAATGGAATGAATGATAACATTGAATGCTTCTATATACTCAACCTCTTATAATGATAAAGCAATGGCAACTTTCTTCTTGATTAACCAAAAAATAGGGCCAAATAGTAAACTAGGTACATAGCATGAGATGGACTTGCGATCAATATTGTCGCTAGGTCAATCTAAATATGTGAACCCAATGAGATCCAAACAAAAATTTGCTTCATAATTAATCCTATACGTGATTTTCCCATGGCCATATCAAAGGATGCACTTTACAACTTTCTAGTACAATAACTCATGTGGCTCCTGCATGTATTTGGAAACTTCTCCTATGACATGTGAGAGACCAGAATGGGAGCCAGTGAAATAAAGAAGACTTCACACAAGCTAATGGTACAATGTGTAATCATCTAATGATGTGTCTTTTCCATTCTCAAGCTTTTTCCTTGACAAGAAACGTGTGGTTGTTGGCTTGTAGTCACTTATGTGAAATTGTGCCAAAATATCTTTGGCATACTTTGGTTGAGAAATTGTAATAACAAAAACATTTTGATTGATATATATTCCAAGGAGGAAATTGAACAAGCCCATGTCTATCATATAAAATTTCTTTCTACATAACATACTATGAACAACACAAAGTCAATTTTATTGAGCAAATAAACATTGGAATCAGATTTGCAACGTACAAAATTTTGAGACAACAAATACAAATTCATCTTTGTATACCAATATCTAGGTGCCTTCTTGAAGCCACATAGAGATTTCTTTAGTATGCATACTAGAGATGAACTTTTCATGTATCCTTGTGGTTGATTCATATAGATTTCCTCCTCGTGATCACCATGAAGAGAGACATTCTTCACATCTATATGATGCACCTCCCATCATCTTGTTGATGTATGGAGAAATCTAGTCGAATAAAATCCATTTTTTCCACTGGAGTGAAAGTCTCATCATAATAAACACCATGTATTTGAAAAATTTTGGCTAACAGTCGTGCTTTAAGTCCACTAAATTGGTCATATATTGCTTGCTTGGTTCGGTAAACCCACTTGCACCTAGCATGTCTATAATTGGAAGGTATCGGAACCAGGTTCCAATTTTGTCCTTAATGGGAGAGTTGTATTCCCATGCAGGATTCCCTGATACTTATGCATAAGTCTATGGATCAGATGCATGCATTATATAAGCATTATTGTGCTTGTATGGCTCCATATTTGAGAGTAATTGTGGAGCTTCCTCAAACTAAGGTCTAATCGCAAGATCATCTAGGATATCACTCATGTTGTGCCATTTTTGTGCTAGAGGTGGTCGAGAATATTATGAATTGTATGAGAAAGTATTATGTCAATGTTCAAAAAATAGCTATCCAATATGTGTTGCAGGAAATGACTCATCTAGATCTGAATGTGATCTAAAGTATCATCTGCATACACATCAAATGGTGGCGAGGGAAAATTTTTAATAATTTCTTTAGGTGGTGTGTGTAAATGATCTTCTTAAAACTTTCACTCCTTTTGATAAAGAGATATTCAATGTTGATATCAAGAAATATGTACCCATTGAATTCATCAGAATATCCAATGAACATGAATTCCTTGCTCTGGGGCTCCAAAGCATTTCTCTTCTCTATAGGAATGCGAGTCCATGCTCGAGATCCGAAAATGAAGAAATGATTGACTCCAGACTGCATCCCAATCCAAGCATTAGAAGGTGCTTTTCTAGTAAAAAAATTATATGGAGTTCTATTCTAGATTTATGAAGTAGGGTTGATAGCTTAAACCCAAAATTTTAAAGGAAGATATCTTGCATGCAAAATGAAATTGACATCTTTTTCAAATATTTTCTCTTCCTCTAGACCACCCGATATTATTGTGGAGTGTAAGGAACAATGTGCTGCAACGATATGCCTGCTTCATTACAAAGGTTATGAATATATTTGTTGACATATTTCTTCCCATTATCTATGCAGAGGATTTTCATATGTTTTCTATATTGATTTTCCACATGTGCTTTGAAAATATTTAGATGCTAAAAAACTTCAAACTTGGGTTTCATGAAGTAAACCCAAGTGAATCTCATGTAATCATCTGTAAATAACAACACATATATATATTTGTTCAATGAAGGTACTAAAAATGTACCCATGAGTTCACTGTGTACAAGCTCCAAACGTGAAGACAATCTCCAAGAATGCCCCTTCTTGAATTTGTCTTGTGGATGCTTTCCAAGAGCACATCCATTGCAAACAACCTTTGAAAATTTAATGGCTTATATTTATTTAACCATACCTTACTTGTTATGTTGCTACATATATATGAAATTCAATTGTCGAAATCTCTCGTGCCAAATCATACTTTCTTAATTTGTATGTGTCAGAAGCAAAACTGAATCCAAGTGAGGAAAAAAATTGGAAAATGTTTACGAATGCAACTAATCATTTACCTTTGCAAATGTAATTTTTAAGTTGGTTTTAAGATCATAAGTGCTCACAAAATTTGGGTAAAATACAACTTTACTTCCAGTGTCGGTGCATGTCATATGCTACACTAAAAGAAGATTCATAAAAAGCATCTAAATATGTAAGATATTATTAAAAATTCCATTTTTGAATTGTACTCTTCCTTGTCTAGTTTCTTCAACTACAAAATTGTCTCCCTTGAGAATAGGAGTCCTTGAGTATGGTTTTAGAGAAGAAAGAGATTTCTTGAATAATCCATATGATTTGAAGCTCCGAAATCGATGATACATTCTTACAGTGTAGAATGAAGGGAAATAAAATCATGACCATTACCCTTTTTTTTCTGATGGTGTTTCTTTCGTCTTCTTCTTGGCACTTTTTGGAATGATATTACCAAAATTATCCTACTGAAGATTCTTTTCCATTAGATCAATAGTATTCTACATGTAAGAGGATTTTGGATGATAGTCTCTATTAAAATAAGGACACTTGGAGTTTCCCTTCTTTCCCTTCTTACACTTGGAGTTAGAAGAGTCATATGGAGGTTCTAAATTTCCTCCTTTTCATGGATCTAGATCTCTTGTATTTCCTTTGCCTTTATAGTTTATATTTATTTTTTCCTTTTCGTGCATGGAAAGAGTATGTGCATTTGAAAACTTTAATGAACCCATATATTGATGAGATTATCGTGCTTATGAATGAGAGAGACAACAAATGTATCAAGTTTGGGAATTTTCTATTTATATCTAGTTATAAGTCTAACTGTATGAAATTTAGAAACAAAAAAAACATATTAAAGACATAATATAGACAAAATAGAAGGTTCAATTGGCTTTCCTCTCTATGTTTATCGATCTTATAATCTTGTAATTGAAGAAGAAATTATTTTAACTTTGTAAAAAAATCCTGAATATTCTCAAAGCTTCTTGGATCTAAGGAATTTAGCTCATTTTCAAGAAGATGAGCCTCTATCTCATCCTTATTTCCAAATAAATTCTTCAAGGTTTTCTAGACTTGATTCTGTGTGGTGGATGTGTAGACATGGAAACAAAATAATCAAGATATTGTCAACCATAGAAGACCAAAGGCTTCATCCATCAGATTGAAGTATTTAGATTTTTCAATGGTGGAATTGGGTTAAGATTTTACATCCATAAATATATGATATAAGCCTTTTAATATGAGGTGAAGCAAAATCTCTAGCCTGCATTGGAAGCAGTTATACAAAGTAATAATAGCTAAATATGGAAACTCCAATCTTTCACTTTTTAGATGTTTCGGTGATTTTCTAATATTCCGATGTGTAAATAAAATCTCCCAGTAGTATCCAGTGCTTTTATATTTAAAACTATAAAATATTTTTCATGCACCTTCACCAATTCCCTCACTGCTCTGATACCATGGAAAATTATTAGCGCATAGATAAGGACCTAGTTGAAAAATAATTGCATAAACTTCCAAGAATTGAAAAAAAAATTGGAAGAGAGAATCTATTCAATATCTCAACATTGATGACATAATGACTAGATAAAGAAACTAAGCTAAGATTAACTACATGAAATCACTAAGGCTATGTTAAAATTGGACAACTAGGTCCAAACTCCATGTTGTGATGCTCAAATGAAGATACCAATATTTTTATTGGGTTCCTCTTTCGGAGAGGTGTAAGATCGATATAAAATTAATCTTGATCTGATGAGCGGAACATTTATTTTGAATTTTTTTTTAATAATTTCAAATATGTGCAAGTCAGCCTTAAGATTTTACACCCCCAACAGATGTGTCACACACCTCAATAATGGATATATATACAGTCAACGTTGGAGATCATTTCACTCACTCTCATCACACACATCTCCTCTTCTGATTTAGTACGAGCTCCTTGGAGGCAAATTCAGTTCAGACATGGGAAGAGGATGAATTACTGCAGAAAAGGTTTGACCGAATTTACTGCAGCTCACTTCAGCTAGGGTTTCCATGCTAGTTTGACCAGCGTTGACTTTGGTCAACGCATGGTCCAAAAGGGCTGAAAATTGGTGGAGACTTCGACTTTGGAAGGCCATACACATTGGCACAAGAATCGAGGTCAAAAGGTTGACCGAAGAAGGAGCTGCGTTGAATTTATTTTTGTTTCCCTGCGTTTACTTTTCTAGACAACGTTGAATTTTCTGGGGTTGACTTTGGGTTGAACAAGTGACTGTTTTGAGGGCTGTTGTGACACAAGCTGGGTTGGACGACAAAGAAGACTTTGCTGGTTTAAGCATCCCGTTGACCGCCGTAATGCACCACCACATTCTTCTGTTTCTGGTTTTTCTTCTATAAGATCCTTTGGTATGTTCTATCAACATTTTACTTGACTGTTTATGTGACTGCTATAGTAAAAAGTAAATTTGCATCAAGAATATAACATCTACATAAATTTACATGGTATCAGAGGTGAGGCGAAGACAAGCCCTATTTGTAGCAATCACCGAAGAGGATAATGGGTTCCACAAGCTATGGCTTCAAGGAGGAAGACAAATTGACTGGGAAGGATGACTTCCATGCTTGGAAGATGATATTGGATCTCAGATTGGAAGACCAATATGTCATGGACTATGTGTAGGGTAAAATCCAATAACCTCCATCCACTGCTACTGCTGCTGCCAAAACAAAGTACAAGAAGTGGGAGATCAAAGCAAAGCTGATGATCAGGGAATCCATTCATAAAATCCTAGTGGCCTACATCTCTGATTTGGGCACATCCAAAGAGATGTATGATAAATTTATCCTCATGTTCAAGGCCAACAATGCGAATCAAGTACTATTCTTCAAGAATCAATTGAAGAATGTGAAGAAAGGCAGGGATGAGTCTGTCCAATCATACTTTCTGAAGCTGATTGAAATCAGGAACAATCTGCTAGATATTGGAGAGACAATAGCTGATCTAGATATGGTACTCACCACACTTGGAGGGCTCTCATCTGAATGGCATGTGTTCAACACTACCATTCTAAAAAATAATGTGATACCTGACTTTGATGAAGTATTATCAAGATGCGTTTAAGAAGAATCAAGAATGAAGGAGTATGGAAATGGAGGAAATGTTGCATACACTGCTCATTCTAGAAAGAAGAAATTTAGTGTTCCAAAGAACAAGGGAAAAGCAAGGGCCCTAGGAAAGAAGGAAAAGTGCTTCACTTGTCATAGGCGTGGTCACTATGCTAGAGAATTTCCTTTTGAGAAGGACTCTCCCGATGGTGATGATAACAACAACAACTGGAGAAATGGCAATCAAAGGAACACCAGGTCCAAGGGAAAGAGGAAGGCTCCCTCTGACGGAAATGATCAACCTTTTAAAAGTTCAAGAAACTCTAGGTATGAGGAATCACATGTTGTTGATAAAAGAAATGAATACATTCTTGTATCTGCCCTCTCTGTTACATCTCCACCCGAAACTATGGATGTTTGGTTGATAGATAGTGGTGCCTCAAGGCATATCACTGGGTTCAAGGAAGCACTTTCTGATATGGTTGAGAAGGATACTAATCTAAAAGTTATCCTTGGAGATAATGCCACATATCTCGTGAAAGGGATGGGGACTATGACCCTCCACTTGTCTCAAGGTAAAGTCCTCCACTTGTAAGATGTACTCTATGTACCAAATTTGATGAAGAACCTTGTGTCTATATCGGCCATGGAAGAAAAAGGTTTCAATGTGGCATTCACTGATGGAAAGGTGCTCATGTGGAAGAAGAGCTTCAAGGAAGCTATCTCGATTGGGTTTAGAGTTGATACACTCTACTAGGTTGGAGGAAGTCCACTGGGAGAAATGACATGTGATACTATCTGACAGACTAAACTATGGCATCGAAGGTTTGGACACCTTCACTACAAAGCCCTTCCCAGAGCAAGGAAGGTGGTAACAGGGATGCCCGAGTTTCAAAATAATCATGAAGGTGTATGTAAGGGTTGTGCTGAAGGATAGAATACAAGGGGACATTTCCCCTCTAGTGTCCCAAAGACATCTGATGTCTTGCAATTGATCCATTCTGATCTATCTGGTATGCTTCCTGTGACATCCTTAGGAGGATGTTCATAGATTAATTCTCTTGTAAAACCTGGATATACTTCTTAAAGAAGAGGGATGAGGCTTTCATGTGGTTTCGTACATTCAAAGCATTGGTGGAAAATATGATAGGGAAGAAGATCAATATTTTGAAAACTGATAATGGCACTGAATATGAGACAAACGAGTTCAAGGACTTTTGTAGAGAAGCTGGCATTAAGAGGGAAACCACAACTATCTATACTCCCGAGAAAAATGGTGTTGCTGAACAAAAGAATAGGACCATTGTGGAAGCTTCTCGTGCCATGCTATGTGACCAAGGTCTACCGATGTTTCTGTCGGGAGAAGCTGCAAACACTGCTGTGTACATACCAGACCAATGCCCGCATTATGCTCTAGAATCCAAAACTCCTGAAGAGGTTTTCTCTGGTAAGAAACTTGACGTCACAGATTTTAGAGTTTTTGGATGTACTATTTACTTTCATGTACCAAAAGAAAAGAGGAGAAAGTTGGATGCTTCTAGGAAGAAAGGAATGTTTTTGGGCTATAGCGAAACTTCGAAGGCATATAGATTCTATGTGCCTAGTCAAAGGGAAGTGGATATATGCCACGATGTAACCTTTGATGAAGATACTTCCCTAAGGAAAGTAGTTAATATTTCGAGATTTGAGGAAGATAATGAAGCAAGGCCTAGAAATCAAGAGGAACCGAAGGATGAAATGATGCCTGATGTTGAAGGACCAATGGATCTGATTGATCCACCTCCTTCACTGGGAAAGATACCATCATGGCTTAGGGACACTCTCGAGGATGCTAAGGGACATGCTTCCCCAAGGGGGACATTCCGTGAAAGCAAGAAGCCGAGTAGATACCAAGGGTATCTAGCAGCCATGAGTACTATTGTACAATCCGGGCCTAGATCCTTTGAGGAAGCCATAAAGCATCAAGTCTGGAAGGATTATATGCACGAAGAGTATGAGTCCATTATGAAGAATGATGTCTGGGATGTGGTTCCAAGACCAAAGGACAAAGCAGTTGTTACCTCGAAATGGCTCTACAAGATCAAGCATGGATCTAATGGAAGTGCTGAAAAGTTTAAGGCAAGATTCATTGCCCGTGGCTTCTCTCAAAAGGAAGGCATAGATTATGATGACATATTTGCACCTGTGGCCCAATATACCACCATTCGATCTATTATATCCCTTTGCTACTACGCAAGGATGGAGTCTTCATCAGACGGATGTGAAGACCACATTTCTGCATGGTGCGATAAAGGAAGAGGTATATGTGGAGCAACCTCTGGGGTTCAAAGTCTAGGATCAGGACACCCATGTCTGCAGGTTGAAGAAAGCCCTCTATGGGCTGAAGAAAGCACCCAGAGCTTGGTACGAGAGGATATATAGCTACTTGATGAAGTTGGGCTTCACTCGAAGTAATGCTGATCCGAACCTTTACTTCAAGGTTGTCCAGAGAAAGCTTCTCATCCTGCTGCTGTATGTGGATGACCTATTCCTGATAGGTGCTGACCCTCTCATTCATAATTGCAAGAGGGATCTAGCTCCTGAGTTCGAGATGAAGGACCTAGGACTAATGCACTACTTCCGAGGCCTGGAGGTCTGGCAGAGACCTGGCGAGATTTTCCTTTCTCAAGGAAAATACATTGTGAAGCTTCTAGAAAGATTTGGTATGGTGGACTAAAAGTCCGTTTCAACACCAATGGAGCTCAACTTCAAGAAGTTGAGTGGCAGTGCTGCTGGGCCCATATTTTCAAATCCTATTGAGTATCGTCAACTCTTAGGGGCCCTGATGTTCTTAGTGAACACATGTCTAGATATATGTTTTGCAATGAACACTTTGAGTCAACAGATGGTTGAGCCTCATCACTTTCATTGGGTTGGTGCCAAGAATCTTATGAGATACCTTTGGGGCACGATAAACCATGGGCTGAGATATAATGCCTGGAGCATGAAACTCCTTGGATATGCTAATGCCGATTGGCTTGGCAGTGTGGTGGATCGTAAGAGCACATCGAGATGCTACTTCAATCTTGGTTCTGCGTCGATCTTATGGACGAACAGGAAGCAGAAGTCGGTGGCTTTGAGCACCATAGAGGCCGAATACATTACAACAATTATGGTGTGTTGTGAAGCATTTTGGTTGTGAAAGCTCTTCAGTGAGCTGTTCGGACATGTGCTATATGCCACCATGATACTCTGTGATAACCAGAGTGGGATTCGCTTGTCCAAGAATCTAATGTTTCACGATCGATCCAAGCATATTGATATAAGGTACCACTTTATCTGGGATATGGTACAGCGAGGCGCTGTAAGGCTCGATCATATAGGAGCTGATGAGTAGGTCGCAGATATTCTCATAAAGCCTCTAGGGAAGGTCAAGATCCTAACCTTCCATGAGAGTCTTGGTATTGTGGAACGATCCTATGATGTGGGTCCTATTGGAAGATGAACTCTGGGAGCTCTGGGGGGCTTTGGGGATAGCTTCTTCGAAACATAAGCAACCACAAGGCTAGGCTTGCCAAATCTTGTTGGTGTGTTTGGACCCCACCGTTGTGATTTTGAGTTGGTTCAACTCTCATTATCTATGCCCCATATGCATCCTACCCATTGAGTTCAGGGCTCATGGGAAGTACCTCTCGTTTTTCCAATGAGGTGGGAAAAGCTAGAGACTAGTAGCAAAGACTGATGGACACATCAGAGATTGTCGTACTCTCTATCTAAGATAGCATGTCCAACCACTTGATTTGGGATCAAGTATAGTGAGGTTTCGGACCTGCAATTGACTTCGGGTTAGGTAAACCAACTTCGAGTTGGTATGAGACACTTTGTGAGTATGATAGAGGTTTCGGACCTCTAGGCTGAATCTGTCAGCCGGGGAATGATGTCTTTGTGACTGACCCACTTATGTTCTGAAATAAAGAGGCCAACAAAGCAAGTTATGACGGGATGATGCACGATGTTTGTTTGCACAGGTGGATGGAGTTCTCCCTAGTTGAGAGGGAGTGTTAAAATTGGATAACTAGGTCCAAACTCCATGTTGTGATGCTCACATGTAGATACCAATATTTTTATTGGGTTCCTCTTTTGAAGAGATGTAAGATCGATATAAAATTAATCTTAATCTGATGAGCGGAACATTTATTTCGAATTTATTTTTAATAATTTCAAATATGTGTAGGTCAGCCTTAAGGTTTTACACCCCTAGTAGATGTGTCACACACCTCAATGATGGATATATATATAGTCAACGTTGGAGATTATTTCACTCACTCTCATCACACACATATCCCCTTCTAATTTAGTACGAGCTCCTTGGAGGCAAATTCGGTTCACACGTTGGAAAGAGGATGAATTGCTGCAACAAGGGTTTGACTAAATTTACTGCGGCTCACTGCAGCTAAGGTTTCCACACTAGTTTGACCAGCATTGACTTTGGTCAATGGATGGTCTAAAAGGGCTAAAAATTGGTGGAGACTTCAATTTTGGAAGGCCGTACACATTGGCACAAGAATCGAGGTCAAAAGTTTGAACGAAGGCAGAGCTTCATTGAATTTATTGCTGCTGCCCTGCATTGACTTTTCTGGGGTTGACTTTGGGTTGACTAGGTGAATGTTTTAAGGGATGTTGCGACACAAGCTAGGTTGGCCGACCAAGAAGACTTTGATGGTTGAAGCATCCTGTTGACTTCCATAACGCACCACCACATTCTTCTGTTTCTGGTTTGTCTTCTATAAGATCCTTTGGTATGTTCTATCAGCATTTTACTTGATTTTTTATGTGATTTCTTTAGTAAAAAGTAAATTTGCATCAAGCATAGACCATCTACATAAATTTACAGGCTATCTAAAGTTAAGTGTGTTTTATGCTATGTTAATTTGCATCTACACTACATACAAGCTCTAAATCTAACTAAATCTAACTAATGTGTATGTAAACAAACACTATGCACTTAGTGGTTCTCATGGATCCCACTAATCCTTTTGACTCAACCAAAACATGCACTTTTGATACCAATATACCATATTTGTAATTAGGTAGCCTTATAATTCTTGATATTGTAAAATTCCCTTTTCGATATTTTGAAATGAACCTTCACTTCCAAACACTTGTGTATCTTTTCATGTGTGTAGTGGCAAAAAGTACAATAAAAAAACCATATTCTAGTATCATTAAAGGAAATTGTATCTAACCCCAAGAACCATTTGACATCGTAAAATATTAGAGATAACACGTATCACACATATATTTACGGAAAACACAAGAAATTTGTTGAAAATAATGGTAACATAATGGAGACTACAGTCTGCACATATTTCAACATGATACTAACTTTAGGGTATGACACACATCGTATAGGGCACTCAAATCACCTAGTATATGTAGATTTAATTGATGCATTATTACAACCATTTAAATCAAAATTTCATATCAAATTGAAATTTCTTACCACAATTTTATATTAAATTGAAATTTTAACCATGAGTTTATATGAAATTGAAAATTCAAACTGGATTATAATGTAATTTAAAAAAATACCCACTAAAGATAAGAAATCATAACCCTATAATAACGAATGATCCAATATCCCATGTTACTCCCCTACACATATATTCCTCTCATGATAACTAGTGTCTCCAAAAAACTCCATTTGAACCCAGATAAAGACACAAGAAAATGAAACAGTAAAAGAAAACCTCCAATCCATGAACTCACCTGTCCTCGAGTCTATATAAAAAAATAAATTCCATGTGGGAATCATGAAAATGATACATTTTATTGTGCAAGTGATGTAGCGTTACTCATACTAGTCCACCGGAATAGATTTTTGTGTGCTTTCGACAACCCTATTGTTGCACACATAACCAATGTTGGAAACTAGGATAATACCGAGAGGGGTGTGAATTAGTATTATGGAAAATTTTAAGAATTAATCAAAATATTCAAAAATTCAACAATTAACCATGTAAACAACACATGAATCACACAACAACACTATAAGAAACACATATAGACACTATATTTATGTGGAAACCCATAAAGGGAGAAAAACACAAATCTTGTTTTTGTTTCTGATGAAAATGAAATCTCCAACCTTTTATTACATCATGTTTACTGGCACTAACTAGAAGGAAGCACCCACTCCCTAATTTTCAAGTACCCATTTGTGGGAGGCAGCAACTCACAATTTTTTTATAGGCATTGACTTAAAGGAATCATGGACTCTCTCCTTTTCAAGCACCCACTTGTAGGAGACATTGACCCCCTAATTTTTTGAAAAAGCACACATATAAAGGAAGCAGTGAATCCATGATGTGCAGGCACCAACCTGTAGAACCTTGGAGATCCATTTTTTTATCTATTTTTAAACACAGATCCACACGTACTCTGTCACTTTAAACTTAATATTTATATTTTATACTCTCACTGCTTCATCTCTTACTTAGCCAGATATATCACTACATAACTATCATCATTAGATTGAAATTATTTCTAATTTTAATTTTTTCCATGCTTTGTAACTCTCCTCTCACACCTAGATATGATCACAAATTAGAAGATATGTTTTTACAACTCTTTAACTACAATCTCAAATTAGATTCGACAGTCATATCTACTCTTTTTACTAGTCAACAACTTATCATATCTACATACAAATATGTTCTAGGTTCTTCTACCGAACTCAACTCTCATCATACTCTCACAAAAACTTTAGATTTATCATACACAATTTATGTCCTTGGTCTCTATTTCTTATCCACAAAACCTTTAATAGTCTCAACTTTGTCATACGCTCAAGACTTTCATAACTTGGCCCTTTCAATTATTCAATGGGATAACCACACTTACTTTGTCTTTTTCAATTTCTTTTATAGCCTTAGAACCTTGAAGTACCATGGGCATCAATCCATGGTTTTTACCATGGGTATTTTTCCCTTTTGACTATATCAATAACTAGGTCATTTGACTCAAACTTGTTTCTTCTATTCACACTATTATAGTTTTTTATACATTCCTTTTATCATGAATATCCCTCTACTTCTTGTACAGATAGAAATGATTGTTTTACATTATGAGAATATTAATTCTCTCACAACAACTTTACTTTTCAATTTTTTTTTGTTGCACACCCATACCTTGGGTCTAGCTCCTACGATGCACAAACTTTTATTAACTAACCCAATATTTAAACCACCTACACCTTCTATTAACGCTACTCCAAAATTTATTTGATCAACAATTAAAACTCATAATGAGGTACCTTGTATCTTCAATGGTTAATGAAGAGGGGGGGGGGTGGATGGGGTGGGTCTATGGGATTTGTCTCACATGCAACTAAATCATTCTCATCTTCCTTTCGCAAGAGCCACAAATGAAATTTGTTGGTTTGTTTAATAAAAATACCAATAAACCATCTCATGGCCCATCTGCATGCTAAATCATTAACAATGGGAGAGGATCATCCATTTTGTCATTTTTTTTTCAAATGGAATAATAAATAGAACCCTTAAAAAATGAACCCGTGGAATAAAAACTAAGGATATGACATGCGATATGTTGACATGATCCTTCCACTTGGTGTCCTCTTAGTGGTGCCATGTGTCACCTAGAAATAGGAAAATTAGCCAATCAAATGGGCCAGATTTACTTGCCACGTGTCACTTTGTCAATGTGTCATGTAAGCTTCTAACCACATAATCTCTACCTAGTTCCATTTGTCATCCTATGTTTACTACCATGTCATCTAAGGTCCACTACTTGTGAACGAGAAAATATGGTATTCAACTATTTTGGAAAGTGGAAAATTTGTTACAACCTTGATGACCCAGATAGACTTCTCGTTGCCACGTCAACTGGCCAACTTAGCTCCCAAGTCATCACGTCAACCAATCTATAGCTGCCAATTTTCATATTTTCCACATGGATTCCATGTCATCACTAGCATGAGGAAATATGGTATCCAACACTTTCCTATGTTTTCCTTTAACATTCCTTCAAAAATCATAGATACCTAAACACAATATTCATTGCAGAACCACGCTTTATCACGAACTTCACCCTGCACACTTTTCCACATGAATCTGGGTTTCAAAAAATAATGAAACCCTTGAATACTTCACACTTCCTAGATAATTATGGATCAACCCGACCATGGAAAAATAATGAACCTTAAGATACTTTTGTCTTCCTAGATAATTTTGGATGAATTTTTTTCAGAAAAATAATAAAACCCCGAATTTCTTAGACGTTCCCAAATATCCTAGATATCTTAGATAGCATAAAATTTCTTCACTTAAAAACAATTTTTTCTTAAAAAATTAAATATTATAGAGCAATGAAACACATAAAATATGCGGGAAACACAAGCACACAAAACACATAAAACCAGAGAGACACAAATATACGTGGTTCACCCAGTTTGGGCTACGTCCAACTCGAATAGCCAGTCCTTCCTTTCTATTATCTAGGAAAATGAAGAGACACAACCTACAGTAGATCTGCTATAATATCTTTTGTTCTCTCTCAAGGTCTCCCTTTTTCTTTCGCACTCTGAGAATACACATACAATACACAGCCGCAATACAATACCCTTATACAAGTGAGGGGTTGCCTTCTAGGGCAAAAAAAAACCATAAACTAAACATAACTTCTACTGTTAGATAATCCACCTAATGAACGACCCAGATTGACTAGAAATTACTCTACTTTTACAAGGCAATTTTACATCTGTTTTTAGCTTCGGGGGCACTGCCCCCGAAACCCTCGCTAGGGGGTGGGGGTCTCCATAAAGTCGTAGCCACCCCCCCTGGACCCCCCAGGCAGCATTTAATTACAGGCGGCATTGCTGCCCTCATTAAGGTACAGGGGTCCAACACTGTGATACAAAATAAACAAGATAATTAGGCTCCACACCCAACAATCTCCCACTTGGAGACTTATTGTAGCAATTTCACCACTGCTTCATTTTCTGGACAATGAATCCTCTTTGGACCTCGCTATTTTTCATCTTCATCATCATCCTTGAAGACCAATTGAAACTGAGCATAATATTAGTTTCTCCCTTGTTACAACTTTTGTTAGCATATCTGTAGGATTCTGGCTAGTGTGTATCTTTTCCAGCTTCAACTGTCCATCTTCCAATATTGACCATATGAAATGGTACTTGAGCTGTATGTGTTTAGTCCTAAAATGAAATGCTGAGTTCTTTTCAAGATGAATGGAACTTTGACTATCACTGTATAACGTGCCCATATCATGCTTCTTACCTAATTCATCTATAAACCTTTGTAACCAAATCATTTCCTTACTAGCCTCTGTAGCAGCAACATATGCTGCTTCTATTGTTGAAAGTGCAACAAAACTTTGGATTTTTGAAACCCAACTAACAGCTGTTCCACCTAAAGTAAATACATATCCTGTAGTGATCCTCCTATTATCTCTGTCACCTGCCATATCTACATCAACATATCCCTGTAGATCAATGTTTGAACCACCAAAGCATAATCCTTGATTTGTGCTACCTCTCAAATATCTGAGAATCCATTTCACTGCCATCCAATATTCTTTTCCTGGATTGTTCATTTACCTGCTTACAACTCCCACTGCATGTGCAATATCAGGCTTTGTGCAAACCATTGCATACATTAAGCTTCCAACTACTGATGCATATGGAACTTTAGACATGTAGTCCATTTCTTCTTGGGTCTTGGGGCACATCTCCTTTCTAAGTTTGAAATGGCCAGCAAAAGGTTTACTAACTGGTTTTGCATTCTGCATATTAAATCTTTTCAACACCTTTTGTATGTACTCATTCTGAGACAGTGTTAATTTGTGATTTTTCTTGTCTCTACTTATTCTCATACCAAGGATTTGTTTTGCAGCTCCCAAATCATTCATTGCAAATGAATTTGCCAATTTTCTTTTGAGCACATTTATTTCCTACATGTTAGACCCTTCAACAAGAATTTCATCTACATACAATAACAATATAATATAGCTGCCATCATTTTTCCTTTTGAGACAAACACAATGATCAGAGTGACATCTATTATAACCTTGTTTAGACATAAACTTGTCAAATTTTAGGTACCACTGCCTTGGAGCTTGATTTAAGCCATACGAGCTCTTCTTCAACCTCCACACTAATTTTTCTTTCCCTTTGACCTCATATCCTTCTGGTTGCTGCATACAGATCTCTTCCTCCAAATCTCCATGGAGAAATGTTGTCTTTACATCTAACTATTCAAGATGTAAATATTTTGTTGCTACAAGACTTAAAATAGTTCTGATTGAAGTCATATTTACAACAGGAGAAAATATTTCATCAAAATCAATACCTTTCTTTTGTGCAAACCCCTCCACAACAAGTCTAGCTTTGTACCTCTGTTTTCCTCCATCTTCTTCCTTCAGCCTATAAACCCATTTATTCTGCAATTTAGTTTTACCTGCAGATTACTTGACTAAGTCCCAAGTCTGGTTATGCATTAAGGAGTCCATCTCTTCTTCCATGGCTAGCTCCCACTTCTTCTTGCTTTCAACCTGCATTGCTTCTTCATAACATTTGGGTTCACCAGAATCAGTCAACAATAAATAATATAATGAAGGAGAGTATCGTTCGGGGGGTCTACTTATCCTAGTAGATCTTCTAACACCACTTTCAGGTGTTTGAGGTGCCTGTTGGTGTTGTGGTGGCGGTTGTTGTTGTCGCTGTTGATTATTATTATTTTCAGGCATCTTTATTTTTTCTGTGATCTCATCAAGAACTGTGCATTCTTTTTTTTCTTTTTCCTGTTTTTTTTCATGCAACTGATTCTTATACAATACCTTTTCATTGAATATTACATATCTACTCGTAATGATTTTGTGATTTTCATAATCAAATAAGCGATAACAAAAATCATTAACACCATATCCAATAAAGGTACATTTCTTTGATTTTTCCTCAAGCTTTGTTCTATTTTCTTTATTGATATGGACAAAGGCCTCACAACCAAAAAGCTTTAAAAAAGAGTAGTTTACCTTTTTAATTCTCCATGCTTCCTCTGGAATACCACCATCCAAGGAACTTGAAGGCCCTTTGTTTATTAGATAAACATCAGTATCTACAACATCTGCCCAAAATTGTAAAGACAATCCTGCATGCAATATCATGCACCTTGCATGCTCCATGATTGTTCTGTTCATCCTTTCTGACACACCACTTTCTTGTGGTGTTCTTGGAACTATCTTCTCTCTGTGAATTCCATGCTCTGAACAGTACCTATCAAACTCTTTGCTGCAATATTCACCTCCATTGTTTGATATAAGACACTTCAACTTCTTTCGTGTCTCAATCTCAACCAAAGCTTTCCATTTCTTGAAAGTATCAAATACATAAGATTTATTCCAAATACAATAAATCCAATTTTTTCTAGTTGCATCATAAATAAAAGTAGCATAGTAACGAGAGCCACCAAGAGATGATACCTGAGCAGGTCCCCATACATCTGTATGCACAAGCTCTAACTTTTTTCTCTTCTTTTCTTTCCCAACTCTAAGAAATCTGACTCTCTTCTATTTTCCATAAATGCAAATGTCACAGAAATCCAAATCAACATTCTTCAAACCCGGCAACAAATTTCTTGAGTGAAGAATATTCATCCCCTTCTCACTCATGTGTCCGAGCCTATGATTCCATAATGCTGCATCTACTCCTTTGGAAGTTAAAGCATTAACATATTTAGAAATACCATTGCATAAATACAATGTACCAACCTTTTCACCTTTTTCTATTACCAGCATTCCTTTGGTGACCTTCCAAGTTTTTTCTGTGAAAGTTGTCACACAACCTTCACTGCCTAATAGCCCTGTTGAGATCAGATTTTTCTTCAGATTTGGAACATGCCTTACCTCCTTTAATAGCCATTGGTTTCCATTCTGTTGTTTTACAAGAACCTTACCAATTCCAACAATTTTATAGGGTTTATCATCACCCAAACAGACTTGTCCAAAATCTCCTTGAACATAGTCATGAAAATATTTATTATCAGGTGTGGCATGGAATGAAGCCCCTGAATCTACTACCTAGGAATCAGTAACATTTTCGAAAGAAAGAATCAAAGAATCTTGTAACACATCACCTATCACATTTTCTTCATGATTATTTTCTTGCTGTGCATCTCCTTATTTTCCCTTCCGAGATCTACAGTCTTTCTTTAGGTGTCCTTTCTTTCCACATTTCTAGCACACTATCCCCGATCTGGATTTGGATATGCCTTTCCTTGATTTACTGTGAGATCCTGAGCTCTTTCCCCTTTCCATTCTTCTTCCCCTAGACTCTACACTTAAAGCATTACCCGATGTCTCACTGGAGCTTTTCCGTCGCATTTCCTCGCTAAGGATAGCACCAACAACATCATCAAACTTTAAAGTACTAGATCCAGAGACAGAGTTACTAATGGCCATAACTAAACCATTCCAGCTTTCTGGCAATGAGCACAGAAATAAAAGAGCCCTAACTTAATCATCAAAGTTTACCCCTACAGAACTTAACTGATTGGTAACTGTATTAAAATCATTTAAATGGTTGCAACAGATCTAGTTTCCGACATCTTCATATTAAATAAAAGTTTCATAAGAAATACCTTGTTTGAGGCCGAGGTTTTTTCATATAATTTCTCCAACGCCTTAATCAAACCCTCTATTGTTGTTTCCTTCGAAATATTGAAGGCTATTGACTCCGTGAGGCACAACCGTTTTTTTATTGAGTGCATTTCTATCAAGAATATCCCATTCTGCATCTTTCATAGTCACCGGCTTCTTTGTTTTTCTGCTCAATGGTAGGTACAGATATTTCTGATACAGATAATCTTCCATCTGCATCTTCCACAATGGGAAGTTTTGGCCGTTAAATTTCTCAACCCTAAATTTACCATCTTCCACCATTGCTCCCACTCGAACCAGGAACCCTTCTTTCCTGCGAGAAACACAAGCACACAAAACACATAAAACCAGAGAGACACAGATATATGTGGTTCACCCAGTTTGGGCTACATCCACCTCGAATAGCCAGTCCTTGCTTTCTATTATCCAGCAAAATGAAGAGACACAACCTACAACAGATCCGTTGTAATATCATCTGTTCTCTCTCAGTCTCCCTTTCTATTTCTCACTCTGAGAATACACATACAATACATAGCCGCAATACAATACCCTCATACAAGTGAGGGGGTTGCCTTCTAGGGAAAAAAAACCCTAAACTAAACATAATTTCTACCGTCAGATCAGCCGCCTAATGAACGGCCCAGATTGACTAGAAATTACTATACTTTTACAAGGTAATTTTACCTCTGTTTTTAGCTTCGGGGGCGCTGCCCCCGAAACCCCCCGTTAGGGGGGGAGCTCCATAAAGTCGCAGTCGCCCCCCTTGGACCCCCCAGGCAGTGTTTAATTACGGGCAGCATTGCCGCCCCCATTAAGGTACAGGGGTCCAACGTTGTGATACAAAATAAACAAGATAATCAGGCTCCACACCCAACAATTTTGTCATCAATACTTTTGCTAAAGTTTCATATATCGTTGGAGAGGTTTCTGGGAGAGCTATGCAACTAAGAAATTTTCTTGTGATTTTGGACATATTTACTACAAATAACATGCATTCAAAGATAGGATATTAGACTATACCTTAATCAATCAAAAAACATTAAAAGAATCAGTTACAACCTTAACAAGCTCCCAATAAACTTTTATTCTCTTGATATCAATTATTAGAATTGAAATCGATGACAACCAACTTTCAACTTGCTCAATAATCTCAAACAAACTCCCTTTGAACTTGAAATTGATTACATCATTGACAACTCTTTTCTCATAAATATTTGCCTTTGGAATTGATAGAGAGACTACCAAACATTGTTATTCATTGATGGAAATATTGCTTCACAACACTTGTTCTAGTAGGATGCCAATGCTTGCTTACTCTCCCCTACTATTGTTTTCTCATGCCAATGTTTTCTCCAATGTTTTCACATTATTCCCATTCACACTAATGGAAAAGGGGCTAGATATTATTTCTTAGACATTTTCTCCTTAAGAGGATATACTTGCCTACTGATGATTGAATCTGCCTTGGATTGAAAAACATTCCATATTCAATGTTTGTTCACTTATCCATTGTTTTTGTAGGCTAACACTCCCCCTTTTCCTTTGAGAATCTAATGGTTGATTACTGTTACTTTCTCGCTCTCCATATTCAATACAAAATCCAATTCATCACCAATGTTTTTTTACTCTCCCCTATGATTTGTCATTGGTGCATGGGATTTGAGATGCCAATATCTGAATAATATCCCCCATGGATCATTCTCCCCCTAAAATGGGATTTAGTAATAACCCTAGGTATAATAGGTTACTGATAGGAATTTGCACTCAACATACTTATGGATTCCATTTAAATTAAATGGTACTAATTGAAAAATAGATGGAGACAGACTTAGAAAACATGGAAACTTTCCATTTCAGAGTTCCTATAATACACTTTATTCCCCCTAAACTTGTGCTTCTCCTTTTCATCTAGGTCTTTTGTTGTGAGACCAATTAAGTAATTTTTAATTTTTTACCAATCCATATTTGGAGCTACTCGAAAACACAAAGATACTATAGCCCCAATGATTGATCTAAGTACCAGCATAGATCCAACTTAACTCTAGATCTATCAAGCACCCAAAGGGATCAAATATCTTGAGGTGTAAACCATTCCTCAAGTGTTGGACTAAAAAAAGAGATTAGCACCTTGAGGTAGTTTATCCCTCCTGACACTTGGTAGATCCAGAGTTAAATGGATCTAGGATGGTTTAATATATATACATATTTTTTAAATATATATCTTTTAATTTCTTTTTTTCTTTCTTGTACTTTTATTTTTTTATCTTAAATTTAATATTATTATTATTATTTATATGTATTCCACTGAGTCAAAATATTTACATAACATAACAGGATAGGAAATTACAACATCTCCTCCATACTTGGGTAGAGGGCACCTCTCAACTCAATCAAGAGCTCTCCCTTTTCATACCACTTCACCAAGTTGAATTTCAATTGTTATACAAATGGCTATTCCAAAATCCAAATTATTCTGCTGCCTTAACATGACAAGTTGGTGATACTGATGATTGTTGGATTTTTTTCTCCAACCACTTATTTAATGAAATAAGAAAAAAAATATAGAATTGCAAACATTTCATGTCATATTTTACTTGAACAACCAAATCCTCTTGAAACGAGTTGATGATGAATGCTAATTATGATTGTGCAACCCCCCCTCCACTTATGCACTATTTTTCTCTTTTCTATCCTATCACAGAGCATACTTTAACATTACCTAATATCCTCCTTTTTAAAATTTTCTTGAGAACTAAACCTACAAACCTATCTTTACTTTTGGGCCTTTTAACACACCACTCTTTTGTTGTAGTTCATCATCAATGATTATTATTTTCTTTGTGTGACTCGAGATGTTTCTATGTATTCCCCTTCAGACTATGTTGGCTTCTTCCAACATCTATCATGTGCATTCTTGATGACCTAACATCTATTGTTTCATTTTCTCTTTCTTCCACAATGCATCTCTTGTCAGTAACATGGGGTAGTGGAGTGAAGCTCAGTATTTCTTCTTCTATTGTTAGTGTGAAGAAGATATTGTCTTCAATCCCTCCTTTGTTTTTCTTCCTTTCAACACATATAATTTTTTTTTAGTTTTTGTTCCTTTTTATATTAATTTTTTTTAGTCTTATTTTGTAATTCTACAAACTCTTTAATTGAATTTGACTTCATGTCCTATATCAACCATTTGAATCACTCTCATGATGTTGTGCTTTAGTGCTTCAAAAAGTAAAACATTATCAACATTTGTATTTATATTATCATGGCTAACTTTACCTCTTTCTATCACTTTTAATGATGTATCATTTCCAAGAATAACATTGTCGCCTCTGATATTCTTTAAAGAGATAAATTTTCTCTCATGTTGAGTCATATTATAAGATAATCCACTGTATATATGCCACTGATCAATTATTTCTTGAGCACACAATAATAGATTGCATTTCACTGGTTTTTCTTCCTTGATTTCCCATATATTCCTTTCATAAATGCATGAGGAGAGAATTCTTTATGGATTCATTCCTTTTCCTTCACTTAAATTTACTTGATGATATAAGTTAGATATTGACTGATTTATCATTGCAATTTCCAAGCTTTCTTTGTTTGCAATTTTCTTATCTTCATTCTCAATATGTTGTTCGATTCCCCAATTTTGATCATGAAGTGAAAATTCATACTCTTCTACCTTTTCATGTCTCTTTTCATTCAATTTTTGAGTTACTTCTTTTTTTTTTCTCATTTTGAGAGGGATGTATTTTCTTTCCATATCTACACTCAATTGCTTTGTGTCCATAATTGTTACATTTATAACACTCAACAAGATTTAGGAAAGAGGAAGAGGAATTGTAATTTCTAATATAATTCTCACCATGTCCTCTCTTGTTTCTTAAATATCCATTCCTTGAGATCCTGTACGCCCTCTTGTTTGTGCTACAAAACTAATCTTGTTTCTTTTCAAAATATTTACAATCTATTTTTTTGTGTCGAAAATTATTGTAAGAAAAAAATAGCCATTGAAAAATATTTGATACCTGGGAGTAATTTTCCTTTGGGAAGGGAATATTTTGAATCTTCAATGTATTTTTCCTTGAGGGGGATAAAATCTCTGATAGTTTTTCACTCATTCTTTGTAGTTATTTATCTCTCTTTTTTGTTGCTTCTTCTTAGGGATATTATATATTTTTGTTTTATCTATATATTTATTTTTTATTTCTGATGTATAACACTTTGTTTAGTTTTATTTTCGTTAGATCGTTTGACTATTTCAACATGGCTAATTGATTCTTTGACTTCTACATTCTTGGGGCTTGATTATTCTTTATAGTTGAGTCCAATAGTGATAATTTCATCCAGGATTATATTTATTTTTTAATATTTGTTTAGCTGATTATTAGCTTTTCTAATATCATTTCTTAATAAAACAATCTCATCTTCTAGTCTCTCACAATGAGTTTCTCGTTCATTAAACTGATTTTCCATTATTTCATTCGTTCTTTTGACTTCTTATTGATTATTTAGGATAACAACAAAATTATTTAATGATTCAAAATCATGATTTTTTTTCATTATATTCCTATATAAAGTCCTTTTGTTTTTTATTTATTTTTGTAAGATCCTCAACTCCTCTAGAGCAGAGAAAAAGTTTCTTCTAAAATATATCTCTTATTCAAGTTCTTATTATTTCTATAAAATCAATGTTTCTCCTATAGAAATGAGTATAATACATCCTTATTCACTACTATAGGTACATATATTATCCTCTTCAAATGGGTAATCATGAAAACTTTTCTTTTTTTTCTCATAGCCTATCTTAACCCAATTTCTACTTACCATTTATTATTGCTATCTTCTAAACTTGCATTTGAATGCATATTCATTACAATTAAAATAGAATAGAAACTTACCTATAGATCGCTCCTCATTAGTACATTTTTTACCTACAAGTTTGTCTTCCAGATGATGAACGATTTGAACAACATGAAAAACAGATCTACTTCAAGATCTGATTCATTACCTGAGTAGCCATGATCTTCAATATTTATTGGTTCCCTTTGATTTTCTCCTTCATATATACATCGGATATTATATAACATTTATTTTGCAGTCTCACAATGTCTCACTTTATCATATTTTAGATTTAATAGTCCTTTCAAGATATCTTTATTTTCTTCTATATCATATTCATTCTTCTCTCCATACTCTACATATAACAATACATTCAAGTAAATATCCATTAAGTAAGCTCCCATCCATATCTTCCATAGTACTTAACCTGATCCATTAAAAAATAGTACTCCATCTAGGGTAATCCAATCCTGGTTAGCCAAGGTCCTTAAAATATACCCTCCAATGGCTAAATTGCTCTTGAAGAAATTCACTTTGATAGCAAATGTTGGAAACCAGGATAATACTAAGAGTTGGGGGGGGGGGGAGGTAGTTATTATTATGGAAAATTTTAAAAATTAATCACAATATTCAATCATTTAGTAATGAACCATGTGAAAAACACATGAATCAAACAACAACACTATAAGTAGCATGCACATATGAGACACATAGTGACACTATATTTACATGGAAACCCATAATGGGAGAAAACCACAAATATATTTTTTGTTTGTTATGAAAGCGCAATCTCCAACCTCTTGTTAAATCATGTTTATTGGCACAAAGCAGAAGGAAGCACTAACTCCCTTATTTGCAAGAGGCCACTTAAAGGTGGCACCAACCCCCAATTGGCTTACAAGCATCGAATTGAAGGAAGCACCACATTGAAGGAAGCATCAACTCCCTGATTTTCAAGCACCCATGCGTAGAAGGAGCTAACCTCCAATTGTTTTTACAAGCACCCACTTTAAGGAAGAACAAACTCCCTTATTTGCAAGAATCAACTTGAAAAACCTAACAAACCCCTTTTTCATCCATTTGCAAACTTAGATCTAGAAGTACTCTATCACCGTAAAATTTAGATTTGTTATCTCTACTCTCTTTGCTTCAAATATTACTTTACCATATATCTCACTATACAACCAAAATCCTCAAGCTAATAGTGTTTCTGATTTTAGCTCAACCTTTTCTTTGCATCTCTCATCTCACACCTAAACCATATCACGACATAGTAGATCTATTCTGGAAACCTTTTATTTACAATACCATATTTAATTCAACACTCAGATCCACTCCTTTTACTATTAAATGACTTCTTGGATATACATACAGATCTATCCTAGGCTATTCTACCAAACTCAACCCTCATCAGACTCTTATAGCAGTTCATATTTGTGACACACACCTTGTGTCTTTAGTCTTTGTTTCTTATCTACACATCCTCTAATAGTCTTAGTCCTTTCACAAACTTGAACCTATCAAAGCTCATCCATTTAAATTATTCATTGGAAAAACTGCACTTCCGTTATCATTTTAATTTTATTTCATAGAATTTTTACCTTGAAATACCATGGGTATCATTCCATGGTTTTTCCCAATGTGAATTTTTCCCTTTTGACTATATCAACAACTAGGTTTTTTTACTCAAAACTTTCTTCCTCAATTCACATTGTTATAGATTTGCAACCATTCCTTTTATCATGCAGACCCCTCTACTTCTTGTACATATTGAGTTGAATGTTTGACTCAATGAGAATAATAGTTATCTCACAACAAATTTACTTTTTAAATGTTTTCTTCCATGGTGCACACCCATGCACATCGCTAGCTGCATCTCTAATGTACTACTTGCTGTGGGCTTTAATATCATTAATTTTTCTTGTCAATGAAATGCCAAATTTTATTTATCTCCTTGACATTCGGCTCTTATTCTAAGGATATTACAGGCCAAAATCTTGGGTCTAGATACTAGGGCACGTAGCCCTGATTAACTTTCCCAGTGGTTAAACTACCTACACCTTCCATTGGTGCTCCTCTATAATTGATTTCATCATTGATAAATACTCATGCTAAGGAAACATGTATGCTTGAAAATTAATGAAAATTAACATACTGATATAAATATTGTTAACATTATTATAACACATATAGTTTTGAGAACCAAAATATAGTTACTAAAACTATTGTAAATGTGCCTACTTCTTAGGTTGATTTTTATGAGGGGACCTTGTGAGTAACCATGATTGTAATATATTGCAATAAAATCCAATTTTCCTTTCCCGTGGATGTTTTCTTGACAAATTATCAATGTTTTACGACATAAATTTTGTGTATTTATATATATTTTGTGTGTCATATTTCTTGTGAATTATTTCATATAAAATATTCGAATAAAAAGTGGCATTAGAGCTTGAGTTAGGATATTATATTGAAGCATAGGAAGCTAAATTGAAGAAAAATATTTGAACCATCACATAGAGGGAAGTTTTCATAGAAAGAAATTGTTGAACAAAACTAAACGAAACCCTAGATGCTCAAGTGAAGATAGAAAACACATGTGCAGAGGAAATAGGCCACACCATATTTTTGGAAAGAGAGAAATTGGGTTACAAAATTTTAGAGTAGTGTTCCATGTGGGTTTAGAGCCACACAAAAGAGTGAAGGTCCAGTAAAGGAAGCTACATTCTTTGTTGAAAGTGGAATTCAAATTTTTGCCATGTTTTTGAGTTTTTTGAAAAAAATTCTAGCCAAGATTCAAATATGTTGGGCCAAAGAAAATATTGAAAAATGTTATGAGACCACAAGTGAGAGGTAGAGACATTAGGGGTGAAGTCACAAAGGCCACTAAAAAACGATTTCACTAAAAATGGGTACACCATATTTGAATTTCATGTTATTTATATAATTTTTGAAGAACTTGAAACCCCAATAAATATTTCTATTGAAGTAAAAATATTTTTGTGAAGGGAAATTGTCTCATGAATTTTTGTGAATAAAACCTTTGGTGAAGAAAACTATTTTTTTAAAGAAATTATATGAAAAATCCTTTAGTGAAGGAAACCCAAGCAAAGATTTAGCTTTATTTTTAAGATTCATATATGTAAATAAAAAACTATAAAATCTGTTTTCAAATGATTTTATTTTTTAAACATAGTTTTTGAAGGAAGCACCCCCCGGCTAAAAAAAAATCAAGTTCTATGAAAGAGGGAACATAATTTTGAACATGGTTTTGGATTGATTTATTTTAAAGTGATTATTTCTATTTATGCCATTAATTTATTTTTTGGAAGAAGAGTTTGTGTTAAGTATAATGGAAAATGCAAAATTTGAAGTTGAAAAATTCATTAGGAAAAACATTTTTGAATTGTTGGTTAAAAACATAGGAATAATAGTAAAAAATGGTTTGCATAAGGAGTTAGGTGGTAGGAGAAAGAAGCATGTAATGATGATGGATGATGAATTTGAGGACCTAGATGATAGAGTCCTCTATACAATTTGGTTGTGTCTTGCTGATGATGTTTTATTCAACATCGTCACAAAAGTGACAACAAGAGGCTTGTGGAACAAGTTGGAAGGTATATATATGACTAAATCCTTGACAAAACATATCTACTTAAAGAGGAAGTTCTACAACTTGAAGATAAAATAAGGTAAGAAAATTTTAGACTGCCTAAATATGTTTAATACACTTATTTACCAGATAAACAATATATATGTCAAACTTGATGGTGAAGATAAGGTAGTTACACTATCATGTTCATTACCTTAATTGTGGGAACATTTTGTAACCTCCATAAGATTAAGCATAATTGAAATTCTTGAATTTGATGTTGTTGTTGGGGTTCTCTTGTCTAAAGAGGTGAGGAGGAAATAAAGCATTGAAAACTTGATGCCAAAAGCAATGGTGATTAGAGGTCACTCCAAAAAAAAATGAGATAAATTAAGACATACATCGAGGTCTAAATATAAAGGGAAAAATATAAAAATGATATGTTGGTTCTGTAAAAAATCATGTTATCTTATGAAAGACTATTGTAAATTATAAGAATCCAAGGTTGAATTAAACAAAGAGGAAAATATAGTTGAGTTAGGTTCAGGTATGATCGATTAAGTATTATAAATCTATAATGTTCCTAAATATTATGAATATTAGCTATTAGATTTGGTTGTCTGATCATATGTGTCTGACTAATTTTTTTTCTTTCAAAATATGAATTTTTTTATGGTAAATTTGTTCTCATGGGTAAGAGTGCCAAAATCAAGATGTTTGACAGTATTGTGAGAACATCAACAAATGTGAGACATGTACTTAGATAAAATAAAAATATAATATTTTTGGGAGCATTAGATTTGGTGGTTATAAATGGACAAGTTAAGGTGGCGCACTGAAAGTTTCAAAGGGAACTTTAGTGGTTATGAAGGATACTAATACATGGAACCCTTTCAAGATGGATAGAAGTACTCATACAAGTGAAGCAACAATGACATCTGATGAGGTGAAAAAATCCACTCATTTATGGAATTAACATTGGGGACATTTGAGAGAGAAGGGACTACAGGTACTAATAAACTATAAGCTACTTCAAAAATTCAAATATTTTAATTTAAGTCTTTCTAACCATTGTATATTTGGAAAAAGTGTAGACTAAAATTTAAAGCAAGTAGACATAGTAGTAAATGTACTCTTGATTATGTTCATTCTGATGTTTGAGGGGAATCACCTACTATTTCTTTCAAAGGATCATCATATTTTGTTTCATTTATGGATGATTTCTCTAGAAAAGGATGGTCCTATGTATTAAAAGGAAAATCTAATATATTGATAATTTAAAAAAATTTAGAGCTATCATTGAAAAGAGAACCAATTGGATAATCAAATGTCTAACAATAAATAAGGGATGTGAGTCACTTCTTGAGAGTTTGAAGAATAGAGTAAGGAAAATACCATTTTGAGACATAAAACCATAATTAATACTCATCATCAAAATTTTGTGGATGAACACATGAATAAGACTCTTCTAGAAATGGAATGGAGCATGTTAAGCAGTGCCAGTTTGTAGCAACTATTGTGGGAAAAAGTTAGTAAAAAATGATGTCTAGTGAATCATCACCATTAGTTGTAATAATCCAGAAAAATTATTGGATATATATGGAATGTCATCCTTGTGATTATTCGAATTTACAAATTTATGGTTGTGATGCATGCACTCTTACTCCTAAGAATTAATGTTCTATATAGGACCCTAAATCGACGAAATACATCTTTATTGGTTATGATGATGTCATAAAGGGATATAGAATGCATGATCCTACTTCCCAAAAAATCATCATCAGTAGAGATGTGATATTTTATGAATCTTATATTATAAATTCATACCATGAAGAATATGTTTTGAAACATGAAAAAGTACAAGAAAAAACACTAAATCAACAAACTCAATTTGAGACTAAACTATGTACTAACACATGGAATCAAGAAGAATATTATCAGGATAAAGAATTCATAGACATTGAAGGAATTTGAGAAAATGTTGAAACTCCAAAACCAACAATGGGAAGATCTACATGAGAAAGAAAACCTGTTAAGAGGTATACTAATTTCACTTCATCTATTTTTTTGTTACTAATGATTGGGAACTTTCTTGTTATCGAGAAGTAATAGAAAATATCAATAATGCCAAATGGATGGAAGTAATGAAAGAAAAAATGGGTTTCTTAGAGAGGAAAAAAACTTGGTATCTGGTATAACTTCTGAAATATAGAATAATTATTGGATGCAAATGGGTTTTCAAGTTGAAAAAAGGTGTTGATGGTAATATTGAAAGGTATAAGGCTTGACTGGTCATAAAATTTTACTCTTCAATGGAAGGTATATATTTCCATGAAAACATTTTTCTAGTTGTTAAAATTTTATATATTTGTATTCTGTTGGAACTAGTTTCTTTTCTTGATTTTGAGTTAGAGAAATTATATGCTAAAACAACATTGTTGCAGGGACATTTGGATGAGGATATTTATATGGAATGTATAGAAGGTTTTTTTTTTTAATTGTGATGTTTTTTTTAATGTATAATTTACAATCTTCATAAATCATTGTATGGCGTGAAGCAATAAATCAGTAAATGTCATAAGAAGTTTGATTCCTTCATGATAAGACACAATTATACTAGAAGTGAGTATGATCATTATGTGTACTTTAAAATATTGAATGATGTATTCATTATCTTACTGTTCTATGTTGATGATATTCTCATTGCAAGTAAAAGCATGGAAGAGATCAACAAGGTGAGTGATCAAATGGTTAAGATGTTTTACACAAGGATATAGGAGCTACAAAATGATTCTTGGGCATTGGAATACAACAATGAATCAACCAGTACACAGGAAAATTTTTAAACCAACACTTGTTATATTACTGTTATCACACTCAAAATTTTCAATTTTTTTTTTGATAGGGTCACCATAGGTTACATGTTATATCATATTGGGTCATGCATTTGATGAATAATTTATAAAATAATGTTTATCCTATGTCAAAATAACCATTATGAGTCATGTCATTCCAGCCAAATCCATTTTATATCATTTAGTTTTCACATCCATGCCTTAAAATCAAGAAATGAGCCACTTGTCTAGTTTTTCACAGTTTCGTAGTGAATACAGTGGTAGAATATAATATTTTGCTAATAAACTACCTAAAAATTTTGTAGCACTCAATTTCCAAAATAAAATCGATGAATTCTCATTTTATATTGGTTTTAGGGAAATGTGAGATCACCTAGTAGGTTAGACAGTCATACAAATGTGAAATCATAAGTTCTTGTCAGCATTCTACCTTCATCACTCCATTTATTATTTTCCCTCTCATACTTGAATTTAATTTTTTTAAACAAATCATTCAAGCTCCTCCCTATCATTAAACCTTCAGCCTTTGCATGTAAAGCATCTTAGTGTCATCCTTGAATATTTTAGCTTTGTGGCAAGAAGCTTGCTATCCAATTTGTCTTTACAAGTGTCACATTTTTAAGAGGGCAGCTTGGTTATAAAGGCAGAAGGCCATGAAGGAGAAGGCATAAAAAGGAGGCTCTATGGTTAGATAGGAGCTCATGGACCTTAAGATATTCATGGAGGAACCTAGTTTTGCTGAAGCATTCACCAATTCAGGTTGCTTGAATTTCTACTGGAGCTAACAAGGAAATTGATGTGTTTTTGGACTGTGTGAGAAGTCAATTTCAAGAGAATATTATGGCTGAACATATATGAATTATGAAATAATGAGAGAGGTTCTTTTCAAGCACTGAACAGGAAAAATAAGCTCCTTCACTTTTCTCATAGGTGCTACTAGTTTGGAAATTCAAAGATGTCTCGGGGACATATTTTCAGAATCAGAATTTTCCTATTTTATACATGTTTTTATTATGCATATTCTGGACAACTGGAGATGGTTTTCAAAAACAAAAGACAAATTTTACTTTAGAACATACTGACCTAGAAAAAACTCTTTCAGTTTTGCAAAAACTATCAAGGATAGGGAGATAGGAGCTCATCTATGAACCCTATTGTTTTAGAAAAAGCATAGTCATTTTATTGGTAATTTAACTTTCTTAAGGTGAAAATGATGTTGTTTGAAGAGGTTAAGAGGCAAGTCTGTCTTATCATATTTCATTATATCACTTTTCAGACCTATCGGTGAAATTTGGAAGAAGAAGGAATATTTTACAATTCTCAACCATATCAGGTAGTTTCGTAGCATGCTCTAGGCTTGAAGGCTTAAAAACGTTAAGAAATTTCTGAGGATGATTTTTTTCCTATAATTTTTTTTTTTTGAAGATCCAAGGAGGGAGGTTCATGGTATTCACTCATTTTGACCTAAAAACCATTGTTTGACTAGTAGAGGTGGCAGAAGAAAAAGAAAAAGGACAAAAACAACCTCACTACTAAACTACGCTACAAAATGTCTAAAGAATGCTTTTTTTTTATTTTTTAATTAGTTTTGATGAATATCCAAGGAGGGTAATTGATGGTATTTATCTCATGTGACCTAAAAAACATATCTTGATCAGCAAAGAAGGAAAAAAATGAGGTTGAATGACCAAAATAAACATGCTACCAAACTATGCTACGAAACTGGCTATTGCACTCTGTTTTTTGCAGCGAGGTGTTTTTAGTTGTATTGTGATGTTTGGAAAGTGTATTGAAGAGCAACCAACAACGTGGATTAGTCAAAGAGTATTAGTGAATATTTTTTTGGTCAAAACACTCAGCAAAGAAGGTGATTAGGCTGCTAACTCATCATGCTGCCACATCATCAACATGACAGCTCCTAAAAAATAGGAAAAACAGTTTCATGAAGATAGTGATGGTATTTATGTTTTGTTTGTGGTCAACGTTGATGAAGCAAATGATTTGTTTCGATTTAGTTGGGTTATATTTTAGATAAATATGTAATAAATAGGTGTTTGAGTTATGTTAGGACTGTAACTCTTAATTTAGTAGGTGTGAGTTTCTAATTCGTAGTTTCTAGTTTATGGTTAGACTAGGTGGTAACAAAAGAAATTAATGATATAGCCATTTGGAAGATTCGATGTAAAGGATAGATTCCTATAAGTAAGCAGTATTTCAATGAATGAATAGGTTGGGAAATGATATTTCAGAAGACTAATTTGTAAATCTTTGAAGTTTCAGCAATATACAGTGACAGTACAACTTTTCTTCACCTAAGATTCTTATTCACACTGAACTCGTGATTCTCATGCTCTGAATTCCTTTAAGTATTAAGTTATGGTATATCTCTCTTAATATTTTTATTTCAATATCTTGATGTATCATTACTCAGAATTCGTCTTTCTCATGCTTTGACTTCCTTTGAACATGAAGGTATTGAATATTTTCTATGTGTGTTGTCCTTTCATTGAAGCATATAAGCCTCAGCTTCCACAAGGAAAACTATTGTCAATAAATTCTCTAGCATTGACTCCATAAGCCCAAAGTTAGTAAGTCCTTTACATTTTTAGCCTGCAATCAATCACAATCAAGTTACACTGATAGAGTTAGCCATCTAGTAGAGTTTTCATTGCAAATACTTTGATAAGTTGAGAGAGCCCTCTCAGAATAAAGAGGCTAATCTTCAGTCAAAATCTGGTTTGAAATAGTTACTCCAAGATGACCATTGCAGCAGCCCGACATGACTCAATTTAGTGATAAAATTTTGGCACCATTGCTGGGGATGAAGCTGTAAATTTTCTCTGGGCAGAACGACAAGGTTCAAATATGACTTCTGATGGTGAAAAGAAGTCAAACACATGAAGTTTGTACCATTCAACTAACGACTCCATTTTTCAAGATCCTGAGCTTCAAATTTCAGAGTGACTTCACTAGGAAGAATCCAGATTTTAGAACATTCAGGTGATCCAAGATGATAGGGTATGTGTCAAACCCTTTATATGATGAAATGTTACAAAGTGTAAGCGATGAGTTAGCAGAATTTTAGATAGATGAACATTTCTACACAATAGTATTTTGTTGTTTCAAATCCAGTCGACTCACACCTAAAAATAAAATTTGTTTTCTTGGTTTAACTACCGAAATATTAGAGAATGAAATTGAACTATTTGATGTTAAAATTGGATCATATGATTTCCTAGATCCTAAATAGTTCTTGGAAGGTCTTCCTCCTCCAAAAAAGGAGGAAATTGTTATACCATCTGAATTGCTGATAGAGGAAGAATATGGTTATGAGCTTGATATTGTAGAGTTGGAATCAAGGTTCAGCCTTGATGAAGAAAATGCAAAGGATATCTAGGATCAATTTATCATTGAGAGCTTAAAAGCGATATCAATAAATTATGTCTTCTTTGATCCCATAGTTTATTACATGGAAGAGTTATATAGTCCAACTTTTCAATTGTTTTTCACTATGAAAAACAGACCCATTCTCTCTTACCTTTATCATTTCAGAATATAGTTTGCTTTTGGTTAAAGAACAATCAAGGGGTTCAATTATCACATCAGCTCATTGACTGGCTTTATTGGAGGTTTCATGTCACTTGAATCAAACATGAATATTGCAGCTGTTAGGGTAGGTAGGAGTGTGTGTGAATAAGCTCAAGTAGACTGAGCATATTTTCAGTATGTACATATTTGGTTTTTCAGTAGTAATCATCAAGCTTGAGCCTGAGGAGAAGGCCATAAGAGCTTGGTGAAGTCTTCATTAATTTTAGAAAAGTTTTATTTTTTCAAGAGAGAGGCACTAGAACTACAAGTTATTTTCTATACCATAGGGGTACACCATCCCCATTGGAGCCACTATTATCACACTCAAAATTTTCAAAATTTGTTTTGATAAGGTCACCATAGGTTTCATGTTATATCATGTTGGGTCATGCATTTGATGAAGAATTTAGAAAATCATGTTTACCCTATACAAAAAAACCATTATGAGTCATTTCATGTTAGCCAAATCCACTTTATATCATTTATTTTTTACACCCATGCCTTAAAATCAAGAAATGAGCCACTTGTCTAGTTTTTCACAGTTTCGTAGTGAATACAGTGGCAGAATAGCAGATTTCGCTACGAAATTGCCTAAAAATTTCGTAGCACCAATTTTCCAAAATAAAATCGATGAATTCTCATTTTATATTGGTTTTAGGGAAAGGTGAGATCACCTAGTAGGTTATGACAGTCATCCAAATGTGAAATCATAAGTGTTTGTCATAATTCCACCTTCATCACTCCATTTGTCACTTTTCCTCTCATACTTGAATTTCATTTTTTTTAAAAAGCACCCAAGATCCTCCTTGTCATTAAACTTTCATCCTTTTCATGTAAAGCATCTTAGTTTCATCCTTGAAGAGTTTAGCTTTGTGGCAAGCAATTTTCTATCCAATTTGTCTTTACAGGTGTCACATTTTTAAGAGGGCAGCTTGGTGATAAAGGGAGATGGCCATGAGGAGAAGGAATGCAAAGGAGGCTATGTGGCTAGATAGGAACTCATGGAACTTAAGCTATTCATGGAGGAACCTATTTTATCTAAATCATTCACCAATTCATGTTGCTTGAATTTCTGATGGAGCTAACAAGGAATTTTTTTTTTTTTAGACTGTGTGAGAAATAAATTTAAAGAGAATGTTATGGATTAACATAGATGAATTATGCAATACTGAGAGAGTTTATTATCAATAACATAGCAAGGAAAAATAACCTCCATAATTTTTCTCATAGGTGCTACAAGTTTGGATATTCAAAGATGTCTCTAGGACATGTTTTCAGAATCTAGAATTTTCCTGTTTTATACATGTTTTTATAATGCAGATTCTGGACAAGTGGAGAAGGTTTTCAAAAAAAAAAGAGAGGTTTGTCTTCATAACATAATGGCCTAAAAAAAAATCTTTCAGTTTTGCAAAAAATATCATGAATAGGGAGCTAGGAGCTCATCTATGAACCCTATTGTTTGATAAAAAACAGAGTCATTTTATTGGTAAATTGACTTGGATAAGGTGAAAATGATGTTGTTTGAAGAGGGTAAGAGGAAATTTTTTCATATCATATTTCATTATATCACTTTTCAGACCTACAGGTGAAATTTGGAAGAAAAAGGAAGATTTTGTAATTTTCAGCCATATCAGGTAGTTTCGTAGTGTGCTTCAGGCTTGAAGGCTTAAAAACGCTATGAAATTTCTGAAGATGATTTTTTTCCTATAAAAATAATTTTTTGAAGATCCAAGGAGGGATTTTGATGGTATTCACTCATTTTGACCTAAAAAAAATTATTTGACTAGCAGAGGTGGCTGAAGGAAAAGACAAAGGACAAAAACAATCTCGCTACTAAACTACGCTACAAAATTTCTGAAGAATGCTTTTTGTTTTTAAAATCAGTTTTGATGAAGATGCAGGGAGGGTAATTGATGGTATTTATCTCATGTGACCTTAAAAACATATCTTGATCAGCAGAGAAGTCATAAAAGGAGGTTGAATGGCCGAAATAAACATGCTACCAAACTACACTACGAAACTGCCTGTTGCACTATGTTTTTTGCAGCAAGGTGTTTTTAGTTGTACTGTGATGTTTGGAAAGTGTATTGAAGAGAAGAAAACCACGTGGATTATTCAAAGAGTATCAGTGAATATTTTGTTGGTCAAAACACTCAGCAAAGAAGGTGATTAGGTTGCCAACTCATCATGCTGCCACATCATCAACATGACAGCTACTCAAAGATAGAAAGAGCAGTTTCATGAAGACAGTGATGGTATTTATGTTTTGTTTGTGGTCAGTGTTATTGAAGCACACAGAGGATTGGTAAATGGAAACACTTGTCATAAATATGGTTTGGATATGCCAACCCATCATGCTGCCACATCATCAACATGACAGCTCCTCAAAAGTCGGCAGAACAATTTCATGAAGAAAGTAAGGATATTTATGTTTTGTTTGTGGTTAGTGTTGATAAAGCACATGATTCCTTTTCATGTAGTTGGGTTATATTTTAGATAAATATGTAATAAATAGGTGTTTGAGTGATGTTAATACTCTAACTCTTAAGTTAGTAGGTGTCAGTTTCTAATTCCTAGTATCTAGTTTATGGATAGACTAGGTGGTAACAAAAGAACTTAATGATCTAGCCATTTGAAAGAGGAAGATTCGATGTAAAGGCTAGATGCCTATAAGTAAGAAATATTTTGATGAATGAAGGGGTTGGGAAATGATATTTCATAAGACTAATTTGTAAAGCTTTGGAGTTTCAGTAATATACAGTGATAGTACAACTTTTCTTCACCTGAGATTCTTATTATTTTTCAATGAGTTGTCGTTTTATCTTTCATAATTTTTTTCCTCCAATGTCTTAATGCTTGATTACTCAGAACTCGTGTTTCTCATGCTCTGACTTCCTTTAAGTATTAATTTATGGTATATCTCTCTTAATATTTTGCTTTCAATATCTTGATGTCTCATTACTCAGAATTCATGTTTCTCATGCTTTGACTTCCTTTGAACATGATGTTATTGAATATTTTATGTGTGTGTTGTCCTTTCATTAAAGCATCTACAAGCCTTAGCTTCCACAAGGAAAGACATTGTCAATCAATTCTCTAACACGGATTCCATAAGCCCAATGGTAGCAATTCCTTTACATTTTCAACCTGCAATCAATCAAAATCAAATTACAGTCATATAGTTAGCCATCTAGTATATTTTTCATTGAAAATCCTTTGATAAGTTGAGAGATCCATCTCAGGCTGAAGAGGCTAATATTCAGTCAAAATTTGGTTTTAAATATTTACTCCAAGTTGACCATTGCAGCAACCCAACAGGACTCAATTTGGTGATAATAATAACAAAACTTTAATACAATATTAGGTTTACCATATCACAGATCATGGCCCTTAAAATCATCAATGTCTTGACAATGCTGGAAATTTGCCAACAAAGGGGTCTTCGTAGTATGATGTCACAACTAGACCTCACACCATTTGAAGTAGGAGCCCCAACCAAGAAATAAGGTTGGTTTCAATTATTCTTAGTAATTTTACTTGGATGAAATTATCAACATAAGATATTATAAAAAAATATTTGAAACAAGAAATTTGACACTGTAAGGCATATAACAATTGCAATTCATATAAGGTTATTTCATGGAAGGGGGAAGGAAGAGGGAACCTCTAGAAGAAAATTAATAATACTATTCTAAAAGAGACACACAAGAGCGTGGAATGAATTTCTAGTTAACCTGAAAAGTAGTTCACAAGATTACAATGATCATAAATGCAAGTGACAACACACATTCAATAATATGCATATCAAAGCCAATGAAATAGTTCATTTTCATTAGTATGTGTTAACATAAACATACACCAAAAATAATGAAATAATAGTCTCACAATCATTCACAACATATGCATGAAAGTGCACCGACTCTGAGAGCTTCATATATTAATTGAAAGTCTCGAGATACATAATTACAATACTGCCACACTAGCCCCAATAGTGGAACATTAAATCAGTTCTTTCTCCTCCAAAGAAATATCTTCTCTCCAATGCAAAACTAGAGAATCCAAGGTGAAAAATCCGAAGTCCAAAGTCCTTTTCTTCAGTTATGAGGGTTTATATAGCAAATGAGGTAAAATTTCACCTCCCATGCAACTCTTTACCTCCCTCATGACTCTTGAAGTCCGATTTGACTTTCAAGTTCCTATGTGAACTTTGAGATTCTAATAACTAAGAATTTCTAGTGACTCTTCATTTTCCATGTAGGACCCTTGGAAATCCACACATTTTACATCTTCTCATTTTTGAAATTACATAATTACATTCCAAAAATGACGTGGCAAAACACATTAACACATATGACTTTGTAATGACACTTTGAAAAGTCCCAACTTGGTGAAAATGACATAAGACTTTATTACATTAATACAAAGCTATTTTCCTCGATGTTGTGGATTTACTTCTTCATGACAGGTCATTTATTTTTCTTCATCTTAACCCTCCAAAGGGTCTTTAGTGAGTGTCATAACCTTCCAAGTTAGCATGAGTTGCCACCTCTTTTTCTTGGTCGAAGATTGTTTCATGTCCTTCATGATGGTTATTTATTTTTCTCTTTCTTCCCAAGTGCTTCTCTTGTAGCCTCTCCATTATAATCTCCCTTGAGGTTAACCTTGCCATGTTGAAATGATAAAACCTGCAGATGAATTCCACTCATGACAAGACAACATCAGTTTGGAAACCACCTATTGTACCTCTTCTTTCTCAGGGAAGATGTTGATTGTGATGAGGAAACATGTGATGGTTTTGAGAGTAAGAGACTGAGAGTTGTGTAGTTTAGGGATACAGGAACCTAAGGATGACCAAATTTTTGACTAGAACTATTCAATGTGTAATGTAGGAGGGGATTGATAGGGTTTCTATGTAGTGGGGAATTCTTGGAGACAAGGGTGGAGTGACTATTGATTATGACTGTGAAATGTGCAGTTCTTAAGGAAGAAGAGGCAGGGATTGAACAATTGAGCTTCATAGGGACTAAGGGTTGACACCACTTTCCATTGGAAATGTGCAATGCACAATACGAGCCCATATAGAACAAGGTGTTGTGCAGTTAGGCTTTCAATCAACAAGAGGAACATGACTAGTCATTGTAACTACACAATGTGTAGATATTGAGGGGCATGCTCACTGAATTGTGCAGACAAGGGTTTAAATGACCAAGAGGTGACCTAAGAGGCCTAAAAAATGAAGGGATTTCATAGTTGAGAAACTTTAGGAGGTAGGGAGGCAAGGTTTCTCACTGTAACTTTTCAATGTGTAGTAGCTGAACAGGAGGCTCAGGAGACTGTGCAACTGGGAAAATTAGTGACAGAGGGAGGATCCAATGTCCACTAGAAAAAAATTATACAGGGATGGAGGGATCCTGAACTACATAGTTGGAAAGAATAAGTAGCCATATGGATTATCTAGACTCCAAGGTTGCTCAATGTGCAGGCAGAGGAAGTTTTCCTTAAGATGAGCATAGTGCACAGGTCCACAAGGTAAGTATTTCATCACTGAGGCTAAGGAATGTGCATATTATTCATCACTTACATGGGAGCTTAAGTAATATCATGAGTTGCAGAAGATGTGAGGAGAGGGATGAACTCCACAATTCGCTAAATTTTGGACTAGTGAAACAGGTAGGAACACACGAATACCATAAAAAAAAAGTGAGGGAATGCATGAGAGTCCATATCACACATACAAATAGTCTCTAAAATAGGATATCACACACGAATACCATAAAAAAAAAGTGAGGGAATGCATGAGACTCCATATCAACATGCATACTTTGAAATGAAAGCAAGCCGAAACTTATTTTTTAGGTGAGATAGTTGAAATGTAGCTTTGTGACACTTAGAATACAAGTTACGACAGAAGTGTTGACTACAACAAGAAAGTGCACTAAGCTATGGGATAGTGTATAGAAAATATTATTGTGAAGGATAGGATCAGGTAACTCAGAAGAGCGCGCTGCTGCTTCCTCTAGTAGTGCACTAAAGTGTGACACATGCAAGAGTGAAAACAATCAAAAGTGATACTTGCGATCATGAGAAAAATATAAAACAACACTTGCAAAAGCTAAAGAAAGTGAAAGTGAGACATCATAGAGAAAACTAAAAGAAAAAATGACAGAAAAAAAGAGAAAATGACACTATTAAAAGCAAAAGGCGCGTAGAAGCGATATTTGAGAAAACTCACCATAATGATGACACAATTACCACTAATACTGAGAGAGAATATTAAACAACATTGCACATTGACTGTCGGCATGGATTACATAGTGCATTATCCTTGTCATCTATGTTAGAATTGTGAGCAAGGGATGCACAATTCTTAGGATCTACGCAATGTCTTCCATAAAGGATTTCACAATCATTGTTTCCAAAGCTCTCGTAGGAACTATCTCTGAGGACTGCACAATGCTTTTCTGCAGAGGTAAACATGGACTTATGAGCTTACAAGAAAACAATGCGAATGTGGATGCATTGAAAGCTAAGCATGTGTAAGAAAGTGGTTTCAATAGTTAAAATATCAGAATAAGGCTTAAACATTCGAAAAAAAATCAACCAAACATGAAGTGACTATAAAAAACCTGAAACGAAATATCATAAGATCACAAGGAGGATCCAAAATTTAAGTAGAGTAAAAATTTTGGATGATGTTTTTTGCAGCGATAACACTTGGCGACACACTAGAAGAACTTCAAATTATTTTCTTTGGTCTAAATTTGAGCACAAAGTCTTAATCATTCATGGAGTATTGATTCTCTGTGTGGACCACCTAATCTTGAACATTTATCCTAGTTATAAGCATAGTCTCTCTTATCCCCTTTGTTTACTAAACACATTTACAAGGATTGCAATATCTCATTTTTTTGAGTTTGGGAGAATGATAATATATATTTATGGGTTTAAGATGATTATATTTTTAATTTCATCTTTGGTCTTGCTCTACTTCTAACAAGTTTGTTCAATACCCCAACAGAGTCATTAAAGGAAAAAATCATTCCTTCGCTGTGAGAGAGCCTATTCAATACCCCAACGAAGTTTCTTGCTTCACCTCTCTATGCAGGAATACTTTCTCTTCTTTCACCCCTTTATCTTATTTTCAATATGATCATTGGAATTTTATCAGAATTTATATCGCCATGGTGGAAGAGGGGTCTTGAATTATTGAGAGAAAGAGAGGTTATTCCTTCAGAGATTATTACAAAGCTCTTAAATTAATATGCTCACTCTTAGTTTTCTCCTTTCCCTTCTCTTCTCGATTGGATATACAAGAAAATAATTTTTTCATTACTATACTGAGTCAAGGAATCAATATCCTACAATAGATATGGGCATCATGGTTCTTCTTATGGCTTCCATTTGAATGGATCATATTTTCGATTTAGACATTATTGACCTTAAAAGATGTGTAGGCTCAAACAAAGAAGAGGAATACATAACAGCCAAAAGTTCCTCATCGTCACAACTGCCTCTTCAAAACTTTGTCACATTGTTCTCTTGAGAAATACAAAAGCAGTTCTCATGCATGGTGTTATTAAACAAGATATGAAATAAAATGTATGACACAACAATAAAATGAAAAGAAACATAATAAATCAAATGTAAGACTTAAAATAAAGAAACATGTGAAATGGGAGGTGAGAGACAAATCAAATCCAAAAATAGATGTGGGAAAAAATGCACGATTGATGTGATGCAAAAGAAAACTAAAATGAAACTAGTCCTAATTATATCCTAAAAATCTATAAGGTTAGGGATATGTGAAATAAAATTTCCAATGTAGTCACCGAAGTTGCTCTTGACATCCAATTAGAAAGATACAAGCAATTAAAATCCATATAACATAACGCTCAATGGAAAATATAACAACTTGAATACCTGGCACAAAAAGTATAAGGTCTTTCCTAGAAGTAGAAATATGTGCTATAACAATTAACTTTAACCATTTTGGAATCACACATTTTCAATCTTAACAACAACCATACAAACCTTGAAAGCTTCTCATGAATGTATACCTTTATCTATGCTTTCATCCTTAGAAAACACTTAGAAATATTGAAACTTATTATTAGCGGTATCTTGCTCGCTAAGTAAGATCCGTCTAGCCAATCATAGATTTGATCATGAAATCCAAAAAATCCTTTTGAAAATTCTAAAATTCTTGAGAGAATGAGGTTTCAATTAGTCCATTGGAATCATAAAGAGAATATTGTGTAGATAATTTGAGTTGATCCTGTCGAGAAGCCTTGTCAAGATTGTGAGGACATTCCATAACCATAAACCAAGGATGAAGTGCCACAACTGCTTGAAAAGGATCTATATTGTGAAATGATAGATCATGAATATTTATGGGTTCAACAAGATCAATCGATGTAAAACGAATATCATCATATATATACTAGTAGAAAATTCATAATTTGAATGATAGTTATTAGACCAAGTGTTATGATCATATTGGCGACTTGACATACAATATTCTTGTTTCTTGATTGGTTCCCTGTGTATCTGATTCCATACGAGACTAGTAATATCAAAGCTTCTGGAATTAAAAATAAATTTTTCCTTCTGAATCTAGGAAACTAATCAGAATAACATGCTGAAAAGGAGTTAGAAGGATATGTCATAATAAATCTAGTATCGATCTCAATATGGGGTTTTTGATCCACTAAATTATTCAAGCATTGAATGCTACTCAAAAGGATTGATTGGGACAAAAAAAAATGATTAGCTTCATAACATTCACAATATATATTAGGAGATAATTGCTCACAAATGCACTTAACATATATGAATTATTCGACTAATGATGATCTTTATCTTGATAATCATAATGATATACTTCATAGCTTTGTGCATCCACAAAAGATAAAAATTGAAATCCTTGGTTCAATGCTAGAGGTTTACATGAATATGAATTAACTAAAACAAAATACTCTATTTTATAAGAAACTAAATATTCAAAAATTAGGAAGCTTGACTTGGAAATGCTAAAAATATTTCAAGAACGAGTTTCATCTAGTGAACTAATACGGAGAAAATAATTTTGTGAGAAATTATAGATATAACCTAGTTTGGGTAACTCATCAAGATCATGAGAACCTGGCATAACCATCAATGGGATTTGAAGTGCCTCAAATCCCTAAAAATCCAAAAAAAATTAAATTTCGAATAACTACATTATGAGAGCTCGTTCGGATCATGAACTACATATGGATAGATACTATCAGTTATAAAAATATCACCATTATCCTGATGGCCTCCATATCTACATCACTAGTTTGATTAGATTTTAGAACCACAACAAATAGATTACTCAACTCGTAAGTTTATTCTAATTGTTTATTTAAGGATGTACAGAATGGAGGAATTTCATGAGAAACCTTAACTAAAGAATAATCCTCATACAATACTAGAGATTGTAAGGAGAGGAATGGATGCTCTATCATTTCATTGTTTTCTTCTTCATCATGGATGGCCTCACTTCCTTGTGTTAATTTGAAATTATTCTCATTGGATTGTGAATTATAAGAGCATGGAATATTTTCATCATAGATTAATTCATTACAAGATGTAGGACACAAGGGAAAATGACCTGAAGAAGAAGTGTCCATAAAAGAATCTTCTTTGAGTATATCAAATTCTAGATTTAAACCTTTAAAATTGAAGTGTTCTTGAGAAATCAAGAAATCAGTTGATGTACTTGGGAATCCATCATCGTGTACATTAGTGAGATTGTTGTTATCAATATGATGGATAAGGCTTTATATTGATTAGAAATATTGATTTCATTTAATTAGTTATCGACATAAAAAAATTCTAAATCAACCAAGAATGAAATAGGGAAGGTAGATCAAAATTATCTTCACCTTTCTACTCTACCTATAAATTGTGGCCACCTTGTACATGATCATTATTTGGACCAGGAATTTGAAATTAAAAATTATCTGAATAACTAGCTAGTGGAGAAGATTGATCAAGTAGATCATAGTAAAAAGTTTCATGACATGTAGATGATAAAGGATTAAATGTGTCGCTTGAAGAAACACCATGTTTAGTGATATGAGATTCAAGATTTCGGTTATGTGCATTGATGTGATCAGGGGGAATCAAGGGACAAATATCCAACTTAGGTTTCTTGTATTGATTTGGAAATTCCAATCCTTACCCTATACAGTGTTGGCCATGAAGATAACATGTAGGTGGGATAAATAGATCATAAATTTTATTTTTTTATTTTCCAACTTCAACGATAACACTAGAGACTACCTTGTTAGGTAATGGAAAGGGAGGATTCCAAGGGAAAAAAGGGGAAGTAGGTTCCTCCTATAATATTATAGGATTCCCATGATTAATAAAAGTTGGGAGGGAACAATCAACCAAGGGTTCAAATTCACATTGTCTCAAAGAGATTTGAACCAAATGCTAAAATTTTTCCTTAATGAAATCTCAATCCAGATATTCTTCAGGAAAATCGTAATATAGGTAAAGAAATATATTAGAAATAACCTTTATTGATTCATTTGATTTCATTTGAATTTGATTAATCCTTTTATAAACATCTCAGTAATCATACCTATCAAAGGATTAATGAAACTCCTTGAAGATTTTTTCAAATGAATGAATGGAAGATACTGGTAAGGTATGATACCACAGATTAACTCAAAATTCAATAGCGAGGGTGAATAATGTACAAGAAACATCTTCATAAATCACTTCATTATTATCACAAAACTTAATAAATTGAGATGTGTTCTTACCAATGGATATTCCACCCTCGCCATCAAACTTTACGAGACAAGTTGTAAAGAAGTTCCATGAGGAGTGTAATATTTGCTCTATTAGAAAAATATTTGGGGATTATGATTTGGGAACGAGCCATTTCAAGATGAAAATATTAAATATAGACTCAATGGGATCATCTTATCATTTAGCCCTCCTTCTAGCGCCAACTGTTGACGATGCTAGAAATCTACCAAAAAAGGGGTCTCCCTAGTATGAAGTTCCAATTAGACCTCACACCATTTGGAGGAGGAGCCCCAACTGGGAAATAAAGTTGTTTTCCAATATTCTTAGGAATTATCCTTGGATGCAATTATTAACGTAAGAGTTTATACAAACAATACTTGAAACAAGCAGCTTGGCATTGTGAGGCATACAATTACAATGCATATAAGGTTCTATCATGGAAGGGAGAAGAAAGAATGCGCCTCTAGAATAAAAGTAATAGTATTATCCTAAAATAGACACAAAAGAGGATGGAAGGAATCACTAGTTAACCTGCAATGTAGTTCACAAGATAATAATGATCATAAAAGAAAGTGAAAATGCACATTCAATAAGATGCATACCAGAGCCAACGAAATAGTTCATTTTCATTAGTATGTGTTAAGATAAACATACACAACAAATAATGAAATAATAGTCTCATAATAATTCATGACATATGCATGAAAGTGCATCGGCTCTGAGAACTTCATATATTAAGTGACAGTCCCAAGATACCCAATTACAATGTTTCCACACAACCCACAATAGTGGAACATAAAGTTACTACTTGCTCCTCCAAAGAAATATCTTCTCTCTTATGCCAAATTAGAGAAGCAAAGGTGAAAAATCCTAAGTTCAAATTCCTTTACTTGAGTTATGAGGGTTTATTTATAAAAAAAGAGGTGACCTTTCACGTCATATGCAACTCTTGACCTCGCTCATTATACTTGAGCTCACATGTGACTTTTCAAATTCCTATGTGACCTTTGAGCTTGTAACGATTCTAGGAATTTCTAGTGATCTTCATATTCCCCGTGGGACCCTTGGGCTTACACACATTTTACAGTTCTCATTTTTGAAATTACATCACATTCCACAAATGATGTGGTAAAACACATTGACACATATGAATTTGTAATGACACTTTGAGAAGCCATGAGTTGGAGATAGTGACATAAGACTTCATTACATCAACACCAATCTCTTTTCCTTGTTTCTATGACTTCGAATTATTCATGATATATATTTTCTTGTTCTTCATATTTAACATCCAAAGGGTCTTAGGTGATTGTCATTATCTTCCAAGTTAGCATGATTTTCCACCTCTTTGTCTTGGTCCAATATTCTTTCATGTTCTTCATGATGGTTCTTTCTTTCTCTCCCTTTTCACAATTTCTTATCTTTTAGCCTCTATTTGATAATATCACTAGAGGGTCACTTTTCTATGTTGAAATGATAACAACTACAAATTAATTCCACTCATGACAATCTGGAATCAATCAGAAAACCACCTATTCTAGCATTCCTTTCTCATGGAAGATGTGGGTTATGATGAGGAAAAAGGAGAGGTTTTTGAGATCAAAAGGATGAGAACTACCTATATTGTGGGCTATAGGTATCTAAGGATGACCACAATACTCACTAGAACTATGCAATGTGCAATGTAAGAGGATATTGACAAGGCTTCTGCATAGTGGGAAAGTCTAGGAGACAAGGGTGGAGAGACTGCTAATTGTGACTGAACAATGCACAGTGCTCGAGGAAGAGGAGGCATGGATTGCATAGTTGATATTCACATGGAATGAGGGTTTACCCCACTATCCATTCAAACTATGTAATATGCAGTAGGAGCCAAAATAGAACAAGGTACTATGTAGTGAGGAGTTTGAGTGAGTAAGAGGAACATGACTAGCCACTGTAATTTTGAAATGCACGGTGATTGAGGGAAAAGCTTAATGAATTATGTAGTTAAGGGTTTTTGTGACTTAGAGGTGATCGAGCTCTCACTATAACTACAAAATGTGTAGTAGAAGGCCCAAAAAATGAAGGGATTTTGTAGTTGAGCATGTTTTGGAGGAAGGGAGGTAAGGTTTCTCACTATAATTTCATAATGCGTAGTTGTTGAAGAGGAGGTTGAGGAGATGGTGTAGTTTGGAAAGTTAGTGACAAAGGGAGGCTCCACTTTCCACTGCAACTTTGTAATGTGAAATCCAAGGCAGGAGGGATCATGAACTACAAAGTTGGCAAGCCTAAGTAGCCAAATGGATGATTTAGACTACAAGGTTATTCATTGTGTAGGTGGAGGAGATTATCCTTAATATGAGTAGAGTGCATAGGTTTGAGAGGTAATTATTTCATCACTAATACATAGGAATTTCAAGATTTCTCATCACTTACCAAGGAGCTTAAGTATGCTTGTGAGTTACACAAGATATGAGGACGGGGATGAACTCCAAAATTGGCTAAGTGGAGGACTAATGGAAAAAGAGAAAACACGACATACAAAAAAGATCCAAAATAGGATATCACACACTAATAAAATCAAACAAAAGCTAGGGAATCGATAATACTCATGATTAAGATGCATACATTGAAATGATATAAAAGCAACACTTATTTCGAAGTGCAACAATTTAAATGTAACTTTGTGACTACAACTAGAAAGTGTGCTAAGATATGGGAGCGTTCATAGATATATTATTATGATGGATAGGGTTAAATAATGCTGAAGATTATTTTAGGGCCACCTATAGTATTGCACCAAAGTGCGACACATGCAAGAGTGAAAAAACTCAAAATCGGTACTTGCCACTGTGACAAAAAGTGAAAATGACACTTGTAAAAGCTAAAGAAAGTGAAAGCAAAAAATGCTAGAGTGAAGAAAAATAAAAATGGACACTTATTAAAGGGAAAGAAAGAAAAAATGATAGTCAAAAAAGTGAAAATGACACTTGTGAAAGTGAAAGGAGCACAAAAGAAACATTAAGAGAAATCATCAGAACGATGATACAATTTCCACTAAGAGTGAGAGATACTTTCAAACAATGTTGCACATTGACTATCAACATGGACTGTGTAGTGCATTTTCCTTGTCATTTATGAAAGAAATGTCAGCAAGGGTTGCACATTGTTTAGGAGTTGTGCAATGCCTCCCATTAAGGATTGTGAAATCACTATTTTCAAATCCTACGTAGGCATTGTGCTCAAGGACTGTGAAGTTCTTGTCTGTAGAGGTAAAAATTAACTGTTGGGCTTGAAAGAAAGAGGTTCTATTTCAAGTGCATCGAAATCTAAGCGTGTTTAAGCAAGTGGTTTCAATAGTTAAAATATTGAAAGAAGGTTTAAACATTAAAAAAAACATCAACCAATCATGAAGTGTCTATAATCAACTTGGAACAACATATCGTAAGATCACAAGGAGGCTCCAAAATTTAAGTAGAGGAAATTTTTTTAGGGGTTTTATCGTATCGACACACCCTAATACAAGAAAATAACTAGTGCTTAGTATCATAAAATATGAGTACCAATATTTCCTTGAAAAAATTAAACTTGACCTACATGTTCATGTAGCGCTTCCACAAACCTTTTAGTCTATGTACCTTAAAAGCATTTGGTGGACACTTTTTCCTTCCCTTCTACTAATCAATTTTTTTTTCTCCCTGATATAATGTGCATCCCTAGATAAATAATCTTCCACTATCAATGATCACTTCTCCTTTAATTTCACTTAACTTTGGCCCAATCAAACCTACCGACTAGCTTCTCTTTTCTCCACTAAAGACATCAACACCTAAGGTGTTTAACACTACCTACTTATTTCCTCTCTGCTACTCCAAAGATGACAAGACTTAGCGCTTGGAGGCTGCCCTCTTATCTTCTTTCCAGCCCATTTTCAATCACAAAACTAGGGCACAAATGAAAACCATCTTATAATCAATCCTCTTCCCTTGAGATCAATGAACTAGGGCTTAAAACACCTACCCTCTTCACAATGATAAGTTTTTCATTGTCCACATAGATAGGGATTTCCAAAAAACTTACAACAACCATCTAAGTGTTGTAGTTAAGCCATTGCAACAACTGTCCAAACTATATTTACATCACCTAGCAAAACATCAACACAAAAAGACAAGCATACCTCTATGGAAAGAATATTTTCTACCCTCAAATAATCCACGGTTATGTAGCATATAGTTGAAGTTTTTTAGATCCAGTTAGGGAACCTATATAGGTATACATCAACCCTAAAACTTGGCCTCAAAACCTTCAAAGAACTGCATTTTTCATTCACTACAAACCCTCTACTCCTATGTTATGCTTCAAGAAATGAAGGCACACCCTTGCTTCCCTAAACAGGGGCTCGACCCTTCCTTAATGCATAGGGAAATATAAAACCTATCCAAAAAAATTATTAGCCCCAAAACACATGCATAAATATCAACTAATGTCACCCTTCCTCTTCAATGTACCTTCTAATATCTCAGTCCCTTATCACAACTTCATAATAGGTAAAATAACCCTCTTTCTAGCATTCTACAAGGGACTCAACCTTACTGTAGTCTACTGAGGAAACTCAACTCAATACCAGAGATCTCTGCCACTAAATTGTGCCTATAAGTTCCTTCTCAACTCAACAAACATCTTCCTAACACATCGTAAATCCAAAAACAAGAAAAGGAACAAATAAACTCGTCCTTCCTTCACTTGTATTTACTCATATAGGTTGTGTCCACCTCATATGTTGTCCAGAATTTAACATATGTCATTCTACAATGATGTATTGGCACTTGGATGTGGTGATCATATGAACCTCCTCCTCTTTTATTTATATGATTCCTTGCTGTAACAACTATCCCTCCAATTGCAGCAATGGTACTCTAATTGCAGCAATGGTTAAACCATCAAAATCACTTTTGGTTCTCTGCCCACAACTTTGGGTGAAAACCCCACTTCTTGGGTGCATTTGCGCACAAATCTCATGTGGTCGAATATTCTCCCAAACCCTATAACCTAGGGTGTCGGAGTACCTCCCAAGCTACACAAATAAACATAATTCATATGTTGATTTTGAGATATGATGGGGTTGTGTGAGGAACATGTTGTGATATTCCTCCCACAATAAAATCATATTTTCCTTTCTCGTGGATTTTTCCTTGACACATCGTTAGGGTTTTACCACATAAATTATTTGTACTACTATATATATATATATATATATATATATATATATATATATATATATATCTGTGTCCTTTTTCTTGTGAATTGTTTCATGTATAGACTCCGAATAACATTAGAAACTTAGTAATAATAACATTCAAACAACCATTATTATAATTCAAATATACAACCTCCTTATAAATTTTATATAGTTCATATAACCGAGAAAGGTCTTTTCCATGGGAGATAAGCTTACTTTAATTTCTTTTTCTCTCTACAAATTGTTTAAATAGAAGTAACTCCATAGTCAAAGAAAATCATGTTGTCAATTTCTTGCTTTATTAATTCTCTAAATCTCATTAAATATTGGTTTTATCAAAACATTCTCTTTAATACTTGGTTCACAAGGTGACCAAAATATATATATATATATATATATATATATATAAGATGAATATATAAAAAGTATACTTAAAAATGGTGCCGGAATGGAATGATGGCAAAGACAGAGCTGCTGCCCATGGAGACCTAGGGTTTATAGTTGACCCAGAGCAAGGGGCAGTTCGTGGCTTTTCAACCCCGATCCTGTTGCGATGCTCCTCGCATATTTTCTTCGAATGGGATGTCTGACATGGAGGCTCTCGATGGGGGGACAGAGGCTCCCATCCCCTTCTCACTCACATGAAAATAGTGAGGCAGCAGTATCTGACATCGCTACTCAGAATGGTCTAGATGTGCAAGCCAACCCATAGGGATGCCTGACCCCCTGAAAAAATCGCAAACGAACAAAACATCTCAGAGGAAAGAATCATCAACATGCATTCCAAAAGTGGCGGAAAGACCCAATATCTACCTTCTAGTACAATGAATCAATGGAAGAATCTAATACATGAAGGACCACATGCTCATCGACAAGTTCATTGGCTTTTGGCCCACCGAAAAATCCCTTCTGGGTTGGATCCCTTCAAAGTGGAAGCCAAAAGGGAAAATCTCTTTTGAAATAGGCCCAACACGTTTTTTCAGCATCATCTTCACATGCCTAGAGCACAAGTATCGAATCATGGACGAGGGACCCTACTTATTCAAGTCATTCAGAATTTTCCTCAGAAATTGGGTGGAAAGATTCAATCTTCAAAAGAGGAATTCAACTGGGCACTATTTTGGAGAAGATTGTACTCCCTCCATCAAGACTAGTTGGATGATCTCTCTCTCAAATACATTGCACCCATTTAGGAGAATTCATCAAAATAGTAGAAGAGACCAATATCAACCGATACATTTCCTATGATAGCATCTACGCTTACATGCACATAGCCAACACCCTACCTGACTCGATAAGTATGCTCCACGATTATTTTGAATGGGTTCAATCAATTAACTATGAAAATGTGCCTTTTCGATGTCATAAATGTCATGACTCTTCAACGATTTCCCCCTGAATCATAGCCAGAAACCCAGCTTGGGTTCGGACAACATAGATCCAGATGGTTTCACAAATATCAATAGCCACAAACGGCATGCAAGAAAACCCACATTTTCCCCCCAGGCATCACAACCCTCCACGGGCAACAACTTTGACGTTTTAGCCAGTCAACCCTCCCAGAAATACCCTACCTCTTCCCCTCTTGAGCCTCCCTTGAATCCAACCAATCCCCCTCTTGATGTGAGCAATCCCCATTCATCTCTGAACCACCCATCTGCTACCTCTTCTCCTAAAGAAAATGAGGCTCAATCCTCGCTAGAAAATCGGGCTAAAAAATGGAAGAAAGAAGAGCAGAAGAAACCCTCTACCATGGATGAAGAGACAAAGAGCATCAAATTTGGAAAACTCGACATCCTAGGCCTATAAGAAGTGTGAAAAAGTAGAGAATTTCACATGATTCCCACTTAGCAGATTCAATTTCTAGAGGAATTTCTCTCCAGAGCTCAAAAACTACCAACTCTTAGCATCCAAGGAGGTACCTTACTAGATACAAAATAAAACCATGAAAGAATCCATAAAAAAGAGGGAGGCACAATGATATGCAACGTCTCATCATGCTTGGAGGCCAGCTCATTGAATCGAGAAGATACCCCAGGATAACTAGGTTCCACACTACCATTCTTCATAGTTATCAATGAAACTCATCTCATGGAATATCAAAGGGCTCAACAGCCCCTCCCAACATCGTCTGATCAAGAAAATAATTAACCGAGAAAATCCCACCATCTTCTTTATTCAAGAAACCAAATGTTCTAGCACCACTTTAAACACCATTTTATCAAGATTATGGAATGGTTGCATTACTACAGCTGTAGATGCTCTTGGTGCGTCAGGAGGCCTAGCTATTGCCTGGAACCCTCTCCAAATATCTCTGACCAACCTTCATGCCTCTCATAATTTCATTTAGGCCTCTTTCCATCTCCTAGGAAAAAAACATTCATGACGATCTCACTAATGTTTATTCCCCCCAACCAATAGCTCAAAAAATTGAAATCCTTGACTCCATTGAGAAAATGAACTCTCATCGAACCCACCCTCATTGGGTTTTGGGAGGAGATTTTAACATAATATCAACTTGCAGGAAAAATGGGGACGATGCTCTAGGCTTGAAGCAGATAGCCATAGATTTAACGAGTTCATTCAGATCAACCAGCTCATCAATATCCAAACTTCCAATGGAATTCACACTTGGAACAATCGTCGAGGAGGATCCCACCAAATAGCTTCGCGCCTTGACAGATTCCTCATTTTGGACAACTCCATCCATCTGGGTGGTGATTTAGCCTCCACCACTATGCCCGCTTCGGGGTCTGATCACTAGCCTATCCAACTGTAATGGTCTTGCCTTGGCACAAAAAGAAACAAGCCCTTCCGCTTTGAACAATTTTGGTTAACACATCTTGACTTCATGGATTTGGTCACCAGCTGGGGGCATGACATCACCCTGTAGATGGGCTCCAAAATGTTTCAATTCCAATAGAAAATCAAAACCCTCAAATCTTAGCTCCAACAATGGAATCAATAATCCTTTGGAAACATCTTCAAAAATAAAATAGATTTGGAAGCTTAGATGGAATGTTTCTAGCAAAATATCATTCTGGAAGGTCGCACAAACACTCTCGTGGACTAAGTGACATATCTAATGGGAAAATTGGAAGACTGCAGGCAACAGGAGGAAATTCTCTCGAAACATAAATCCAAAATTTGATGGCTGAAAGAGGGGTGGAAAATACCAAATTTTTCCTTTTCTCAACCATCCAACGCCGAATGCACAACCGCATCTCAATCCTCAAGAATGAACATGGGGATTGGATCGAAGCACATAATGATATTCAATAGGAGTTGTTGGACTATTTCAAGGACACTCTCAAAGAACCCAACATACATTTCCAACCTGCCATCAACAAAATCACCCAGAATATTCCAAGGATCATCACGAAGGATCACAATCAAATGTTGCTATGACCCACCACACTTCAAGAGGTTGAACAAGATATGTCGCAACTTAAATATGGGAAAGCTCTAGGTCCAAATGGCTTCACCTCCAACTTCTTTCACTGCTTTTGGGATGTGATCAAGTAGGAGGTATGGGACCTTGTTGAAGAATATTGAAGCATTCACTAGGTTCTGCTGGCCCTCAACACCACCTTCCTCACCCTCATCCCAAAAGAGGAACAAGCTGCTACTCTGGGTAATTATCGCCCCATAGCCCTTTCAAACATCATTTATAAGCTCATATCAAAAGTGATAGCCAACTGGCTCAAATCTCCCCTCCCATTTCTCATATCACCTGAGAAAATATGATATGTGGAAGGAAGTCAAATTCTGGACGGTATCATCCTAACGCATTAAGTCATCCACTCTCTGAAAGTACAGAAAAAGCTAGGTATGATTCTCAAAATTGATCTCTCCAAAGAATTTGGTAAACTCAGTTGGAATTATATCTGACATGTGCTCTTGTCCTTAAACTTTAGTCCCACTTGGATTAGATGGATCATGAGCATGCTCTCCTCCCCTTTTTTATCCATTCATGTGAACAGTTTTCTCTCTCCCACCTTCTCTCCCTCAAGAGGTATCTGCCAATGTGACCCTCTTTCCCCTTTCCTGTTTTTCATCACGGCAGAAGGATTGGGACACTTAATCCGTCATGCCATCAAATCACAACCCCTCAAACGAATCTACATTCAAAATATCCGTTCCCTCTCCCATTAACAGTTTGTGGATGAAAACATGTTTTTATACCATCCTTCTGCCTAGGAATACAAATCCTTTAAATCTCTTCCTGATTGCTTCTCCGAAGCTTCTGGAACTACTATCAATGCCAAATCATCGCAAGTATTTTTCTTTAATAACCCCGCTGTCACTCAACACAACATTGTGCGGATCCTTGGTTTCTCCATTACCTCTCTCCCATTGAAATACATTGGAGCCCCGCTCATTGACTTAGCTATTAAGCATACTTATTGGAAGGAGCTCCTGGACAAGCTAGAAGCAAGATTATCTTCTTGGACCCATCGTTCTCTCAAAATCGTCAGTTGTCTTGTGTTGATCAATTCTGTCCTCCAATCCATGCCGATTTACCTCTTCTCGGTGCTGGCTGCTCCAAAATGGGCTTTGAAATCCATCCATAATCTTTAGCGCACCTTTCTATGGGGTGGAAACAAAGACACCAAGAAATGGGCCTCAGTTAAATGGTATGAGGTTTGCACACCCAAAAAATTGGGAGGATTGGGTTTGAGGGACCCGAAGCAAATCAATATTGTCATAGGAGCTCAAATTTGATGGAAATGGGTATCCAGTACTCATACACCCTCGGCACAGCTTTGGGCAGCTAAATATGCAGAAAGTTGGCCACAAGAGAATCTTATATGCTACAATCTGGAAATCAGTAGCTCCCAAATCTAGAAGGCTGCCAATCAACATAAGATCCTCATCCAATATCATAGCTTTTGGGAAATTCATTCAAGATCCCAGGCTCGTCTTTGGGAAGACTCACGGTAACATCAGCCTAAACTTGCAACACTTTTTCAAAAACTCACATGGTAATCTACTCTTCAAGACAGGGAGAACATTCAAATCAAACACTTTTGGACATTTCTGAAGATTTAAGGATTTCTCTAATGGCTTCACACCCTTCAATGGTAATAAAATTATCACAAGGAAACCCATGATGATATTTGGCTGGAACTCACAAAAAGGAAAATTCGATATTCAGATGGACTAGATATCCTCAGGTGGGGTCATGCTCCCCAAGGAGTCTTCACTACTAAGGAGGAATATCAAGTGCTCCATCCAACCGATCCAAATCAAGCTGATAAAATTTGGTCACAAATATGGAACTCCAACATTTGGCCCAAAGTCTCTACCTTCCTCTGGCTGCTCAGTAAACTCTGTATCTTATCTTGGGAAAATATACTGAAAAGAGGGTTCATTGGCCCTTCACGGTGCTCCATATGTCAGAGTCAGGAGGAAACCATAGATCATATGCAGGATATGTGCCCCTTTACAAACACTCTTTGAGACGAAGTAGCCATTCTCTTTCATCGAACCAACAGAAGGAGAGGCAATGTAACCAACAAAATCCATCATTGGCAGAAAGCCCCTTTCACTAGCAATCTTCTAAATTCTCTCTAGCTTCTCATCCCTGGGCTAATTGTCAGGACAATTTGGAAGGATAGGAATAACCGAATCTTCAAAGATATGGAAACGCCTGAAGAGATTGTTTGCAAAAAATTCTACCACAACATAAAGGAGACCTTAGCCCTGCGTGAGTGGAGGGACTCAGATCTCCCATCTCTGCCTTCAGAACATGACATATGGGTCAAATAGAACTTCTCTATCCCTTGCAACTTTGTAGTTTCTCCTTCTTCCAACCCATCTTCGAAATATCCAAGATCTTGGAGTCCTCCTCCTAAGGATCTCTACAAACTCAACTTTGACAGAGCCTCAAAATGCAATTCGAGTGAAGATGACTTTGGAGGTATCTTTCGTGACTCTGAAGTGGCATCCTTGCTAATATTCTTTGGATCCATTGGTTTGGATAGCAACAATTCTGTTGAACTGGAAGGGCTTATCCAAGGCCTCAACCTTGCTCAAGAGAACGATATCTTTCCCCTGAAGGTTGAAGGGGACTCTCAGATCATCATTAATACAACCCAACATCTTATTCATGGTTCTTCCTCATCTAAAATCTCAAAGAGTTTCAACTCCACAAAGCCATTACTTTCTTGCATGTGCATAGATCAACTAATGAATTTTCATATCTCTTAGTCAATAGAGGTGTGATTCAAGACTCTCCTCTCATCTCCAGCAAGTTCCATTCCATTTTCTATGAGTCTTTGCAGACTTATTGCACTCAATTGGTCATAAAAAATATTAAACCCCCGAATACAGGTGATTGACAAGAACGATTTAGGCTGCCACCTGGTCTCACATCACGGGGACACATGGCCTCTCCGTACGTCTGCACTATCCTCCTGCGTGAAGGTTTTAAATGCGCATAGGATGTTGGAGCTTGAGGCACTTATGCCTCCCCCTCGACCTCTATTCCCGCATCTTGCCTCTTGGCCATTTATGGCTCATGGCTCATGTTTTAATTCTCATATGTGCATCCTTTTTTCATTCTCTGATCGCCTTCCTCTGTCAAAGCCCCACCCATTGCTCTACTCCTCATCTGTCTCACTCTGAGCCTTCTACTCCAGGCCAGCAACCCCCACAACCTACAGATACAATGCCTAGAAGGCACTAAATGTCGTGTTGTCGAGGAGGTGGCATAGGCTCTCCCTCCCACCGTCTAGTTCTGGCAATGCCTGCGAGCTCCTTGTCCATATCTGTTGCTGTGGAAGAACCTGAGGTTCTTGACCCCCATTTTGTCTCGGCCTAGTTCTTGATTCACCTCCTGGAGGAAAAGCACCACCTCTCCAACTCCGGAAGCAGAAAACAGATCCGTAAATCCACATTATTGCACTCCTTCTCCCCTCAGCCTCAAAAATGTGTTGGCCTCCCCGTCAAAATTTTTTGGAAGACTCATGTAGCAGTGGGAGCAACCCAACGGATGACTCAATGCAAAAAGAGGCAAAAGTGGATCATGATTCTCGCTCAGTTTCGGCAAAGCAGGTCCATATGGTCTCCACCTCAAATCCAGAGAGGACCCCCCACCTCTCAAGTAAGGATATAGAGACCATGTTCGACTATGGCTGCTTCATAATTGACGAGAATCCTCATCGGGAGAACCATGTTGCGTAAAACCAGTAGTTGCAGCTCCTTGGAGCTCCTCCTTTTCAGTTATATATGCTCCTTCATAGTTTTTATGTCTATCTTTATCTCTGTCTGCAAAATTTGTCACTCATGCTTATATTGATGGCTGGTTTCCCCTGGAAGGGTAGCTTATTTTTAGAATCTCTGAACTCGTTAAGGGCTCATTTTCCTCGGAAGGGCAACCCATTTTTTGATTGTTTGTATTGCCTTCATCCAAGAGGAGTTGGCTTATCCAAAAACCTCGGTCATGAAGTATGATTGTATTTTTTGTACACTATATTAGAAATTAGCAAAACTTAGAAAAAAAAATTGTTAAAAGGAAAAAGATAAATATATTGTTTTAAATTAAAGGTAATTTTTTTATTATTATATTTCATTAAAAAATTTGTAATATTTTAATATGTATATTTTTTTTAATATATCTTTTATTTTGATGTATTATTTTTCTTATATTTCTGTGTGTTATTAGAGGTTTATCTGAAGTTAGATTATATATTTAGATGTGTTAGATGTGTTATTCCATGATTATTTTCAGGAGTACTCTTGGATCATATCTTAATTTCAAAGAAACATGGATGTATTTATGTTCATTTTCTTCTCTGGTTGGAATTTCATGAAAATATTATGTACATGCAATCATTAATAAATAAATAAATAAATAAAATCATGAAAGAGGTAAAACCTTTTCCAAATGCTTTAAGGGAGATGCGGTCATTCTTCTTAGAGTAGTATAGAGTTTTTTTTTAATGTCTTTTATTTATGCTTTATATTAAATTTATACATAGCAAGATACATTTTAAGTAGACACATTTATTTTTATAGTATTTACATTTAAAATATGTATTTCAATTTTTATGATGTTCATAAAACAACATTAAACATAATAAATATGTTCAAATTATTTAATATTACAATTTAATCTGGAAAAAAAATTATACACATTAAAATTATCACTCAATAATTTTAATAAACAAAATCATTTATAGTATTTTAATTTTTTTTTTTTTATAGTTTTATTATACTATTATTTATTCAAATGTTTTTTCCATAATTTTTTTCCCTATTATATTTTACTATTTTCAATATTATTTATTTTATTATATATTTTGAATCCATTAAAGGTATTATATAAAACTTGCCTCGATTTGAAAGTTCAATTTGTATACGCATGTTATAGGTGGCTTTGACAATAGTTATATTATGATTTGAAATTGAATAGTAGGTTTGTTTGTTTGGATGACATTGTATTTATTTATTTGAAGTTGTAAATGTATGTTTTAGTTCTTTTTGATAGTGATATATTGATTTGAAATTGCATAATTTTGAGCTATTGTTTTAATTTTGTCTGAATTTATGTGTTGGTTTTATTTAGTTTTGAAAATGGTAGAACGTGTGTTTATTTGTTTAAATTGGATATGTATAGATAGTTTTTTACAATATTTGTATTCTAATTTGACATTTTAGTATGTTTGTTTAGTTTAGATTGTTTATGTATGTATGTTAGTGGATATGATGTTTTTTTTTCCCTAAGTAATACTAATTCTATTAGATCGTCAAACAAAGTTTACATGTCGCATCCTCAGCCATGGATAAATCCATGTCTGAGGGATAGTTCAAAAAACTGCTGGTCAAAACTAGATCACCCCGGGTGGGGAAACCGGCCAATATAGTCCAAACATACCAGGCTACCCTTGGCAGGAAACTAGCCTTTAACATTGTACAAAAAGAGACTAAAAAGAAAAACAAGAGATGCATCCAAATCCTGCAAACTAAGAAGCTCAACAAAGACCTGCTAGGGAGGGCTTCCATGCTCGTCGCTAGCTGGAGAATCCTCTTCAAGGATGCGGTAGATGTACCCATAATCCAGCTGATCAATGTATTCATGCTGCTCGCGAGGGGAGGGCGGAAGACCGAGCCTTTCTGCGGGAATGTCCAGAGGACCAGCATCTTGTAGAGAAGTAGAAATGTCCAAAGCAGCTTGGAGAGTTTCCTTGCCTTTCATAGAATCCGATAAACTGAGCCCTGGCATCTGCAAATCCTCATTTGGCCTGAAGTCATCGTCATCCGAAGAGGGGCTGAAGGCTGGCTGCACTAGAAGCGCCTTGAGCTTGCAAGGAAGGAAGGGTGGCTCAACCTAAAAGGTCTACTTGCGGGCACGCTTCTTGTTGTAGGAGCAGGATGGTGCAGCCAGAGGAGGCGAAGGTAAACTAGAAGGTACGAGGGGGTCAAAGTGCAGAGCAGGCACGGGGAAGGGAGGAAACAGATCAACGGGGTCCCAGCAGGCCGGGGAATTCAAGTCCAAAGGGATATCCATGGGCAGGGGAGGACACGAGGGGATTCCTCTCCCCCCTCTACGGCTGGGCTGGCGATGGCAACGTGGCATTATGGCCAACACAGATAAAACTCGCGAAGACGGAGGCGAAACTGCAGAGGCAGGGTCCCAAAGACACCGCACTAGAGCTGAAGAAGGCTAAAGCAGGAGGAGCGGAGGAATAACAACCAGGGAGGGATGGAAAGCCAAAGGCGGGGCGGGAAGATAGATCACCATACTGAATAGAGGAGTAATTATCCAACTTTCTGGGTACGTATGAGTTAAGGTGGCGAATGGGAATTTAAGTCCCTGCCCATACGAAAAATGATAGCAGTGTGCGGCCCAAGGGAGGGGCACATTGGCGTGCCATGTGGTGAGCCACATGGCCACCTCATGGAGGTTAGACAAGTTGTGAACCACCCGCATCCGGGGCATGGTTGTCATTGTGCACCAGAAGAGTGCAGTCCTGGAGGAGAGCTTCATCATGAGCAGAGGAAAGAGGCCCAGCCCAGATGGGTTCATGGTGAAGGACTCCTTTGTTGGCCAGGAGGTCCGCAACTTTGTTGGCCGAATGCCGTACATGGTTGAAGTCTATTGCTGTGTCGACACAAATTCTTTGCTTGAGCACTTTGATCTTGGAGGCTAGGCGCCAGCTTTTGATGAGGTTAGAGGCAGAGGAGATGGCCTGGAGTCGCTTAGCCATATTGATTAAAATTTCAGTGTCACCTTCAATAATAAGGGGGAACAAGTGATGCTCCCTGGCAAGGATGAGCCCTTGGACCAGACCTTCAAGTTCTGCCAAGTTGTTGGTGTCCCATCCAAGACATCCGAAGAAGAGTAAGTGCACCTGGCCAAGGGAAGTTCTAAAAATTCCTCCATAACCCACTCTCCCTGGGTTCCCCTTAGAAGCCCCGTCAAAATTGAGCTTGTAATGTCCTGGTGGCGGAGGAATCCATCGATCAGGAGAGGTCATCTTTTGGTTTGAGGGGGGCTCAGGGATGGCCGCCGAATGTAACCGTAAATTCCAGTTGGCCCATATAATTTGCTCACTTTGAAGTGAGGGCATGTCCTCTTCCTTCCAATGATGCAGGGCTAGAGTCTCCTAAATGTAACTACAGACCATGTTCCAAAGAATTTCCGGGGAAGTGTGTTGATCCTTGAAGATTCGGCGATTACGCTCTTTCCATAGCACCCAGAGTAAGTGCCCTGGTATCATGATCCATAGAGTATTGAGAATGTTACATTGAAAAGGAGTGGAAGGCCAACTGCGAATGGTGTCGATGATGCTCCCCATTATTCTGTTCGATTTTCTGCAGAGAAGGACCACTTTGTCCCAAAGTACTGTGGCCATTCCACATTCATTGAAAAGGTGTTCAGAGGTCTCTTTCGTAGTGCCGCAGTTGGGACACTTGGATGGACCTATGAAGCCTTTCTTGCAAAGGTTGTCCCATGTGAGGAGTCAGTGTTTACCGAGAAGCTAGAGAAAGGTGGAATTTGGGCCAGTTCTTCGAGTGCCAGACTTTCTCCCATACTACATCACGCTGCAAAGCTGGGAGAGAAAGGCTATAAGCTTCCTTAGTGGGGAATGATCCAGCGGTAGAATAGCCCCAATAGAGATTGTCGGGATCTTCTGAGATGCAAATCTGTCTCTTGTGAAGTTCTTTGGCGATGTCCTCAGTGAGTGTGAGCCCAAAGTGAGAGTGTAGATGGTCAGTTGTGAGCCATTGTCTAAAAAGGCTGGTTGGAGAGGCAGGCCGGGTCCAAAAGGTGCCAACATTTTGAGGAGATAGACATGCAAGTGTGCCGCGCCAGTCAAAATTGGGAAATAGGTCCGCTAACTTCGGCCTTTGTTGCCAAGAATTGTGCCAAAAGTTGGCTGATCCTCTTGACTTGAATTCCTAGAAGCCGTGGTCTCGAACAAGTGCTCTGTGCTAATTGGCCGCCTTCCAGATGAGGGAAAATTCTTGATCAATATCAAAACAAATGAGATCCTTTTGCGCCCAGTTCCGAGCATATTTGGTTGTCCACATTTGTGCCCATGTACTGCTTGTATTGGACACCCAATGGCACCAAATTTTTTCTCCCATGACTTTGTTACTGAGATGAGGGTCTCATAGCCCCAAACCACCCATTTTCTTGGGGGTACATACATCATGCCAGCTCACTAAAGCCCATTTCCGTCTTGCTTTAGCTCCTCCCCAAAGAAAATTGTATTGAAGGTTCCAAATAGCCTTGAGAACCCATTTGGGTGCCGCTAACATGGAGAAGAGGTACAAAGGCATTGCTTGGAGGACCAATTTGACTAAGACAAGTCGACTCATGAGATTCAGAGCCCGGTAGGTCCATAGAGTTAGCATGTTTTCCAGTTTATCTAACAATTCCTTCCAAGACAAGTGCTTGAGGATGGAATCAGTAAGTGGTGCACCTAGATATTTGGAGGGCAGCACTGCTGTTGTAAATCCCAAAATGCGGGCAATATTGAGTTGTGTGATGATGGGAGTATTAAAAAAGAAAACTTGGGATTTAGAATTGTTTACCGAGGGGCTGGAAGCCAGAGAGAAGCAATCCAAAATGGATCTGAGAGTGGACGCCTCTTGAACAGAGGGGTGGCCAAAGAGCATGTTTTCATCCACAAATTGCTGATGTGAGAGGGGAGGGCAATGGTGGAGACTGAGGCCGCGAAGGGAGCAATCTTGAATGTGAAATTTTAGCAATTTTCCTAGGCCTTCTTCCAAAATCACAAAGAGGAAAGGGGATAGAGGGTCCCCTTGCCGAATACCATGAGAGAGGTGGAAAGGGGGAGAAGGAGAACCGTTAATAAGAATAGAATAGAGAGGGGAGGAGATGAGGCTAAGGATCCATCTAATCCATGTTTGGCTAAAACCAAATGCCTTTAGCATTTTCTGAATATAATGCCAACTGAGTTTATCAAAGGCTTTCGAGAGATCTATCTTAAGCAACATTCTAGGGATTTTATGGGATCGCAAGGAGTGGGATACCTCATGCATCAGGATAATTCCATCCAAGATATGCCTACCTTTAACATAGCTGGTTTGCTTAGGGGAAATGAGGAGAGGCAGAAGGGTTTTAAGGCGATTGGCCACAACTTTGGAGACAAGCTTATAAAGAACATTGCAAAGGGAAATGGGATGGAATTTGTTGGGGATAGAGGCTTGATCCTCTTTGGGAATGAGGGAAATGAAGGTGGAATTTAGAGCAAGGAGCATCCAGTGCATAGCGCGGGATTCTTCCACCATCCCCCAGATCTCCTGCCTGAGATCCTGCCAGAAGAAGTGAAAGAAATTGGAAATGAACCCATCAAGGCCAAGAGCCTTACCTGCTTTGCGCTGAGCCATGGCATGATCTACCTCCTCGATTTGGATGGGACAGAGTAGCATCTAGTTGTGTTCCTCAATGATCAAGGCTGGTATGTGTCTAGTGATTTTTTCAATGACCTCCTGGTGATCCAAGGGCGGCTCCGTGAGGGTGTCCTTAAAATGATTCAAAAGCTCCTGTTCAATTTATTCATGTGTTTCCAGGTTTAATCCTTGTTCATTGTGAATAATGGAGATGTGATTGGCCATTCTTCTTTGAATGGTAGAGCGGTGGAAGAAGGAGGTGTTCTTCTCTCCCTCTTTAAGCCAACGAATTCTGGATTTTTTCTTCCAAAACATTTCCTCCTAAAGCTCTCTTTCCTCTATGTAAGATTTGAGCTCCTTCTCCAGAGCATCGAGGGCCTCGGTCCTCCCTAAACTGATAAGTTCTTGCTGAAGATTTTCCATTTGAACCTGTAGATCGCAATGTCCTTGAAAAATGTTGCCAAAGGTATTTTGGTTCCAAAGTTTCAGTTTAGCTTTAATGATTTTAAGCTTCTGCTGTATATTGTACATAATGGAGCCATTCTGCAGGGGAATGGTGTGCCACTAATGCATCACCATGTCCCTGAAGCCTGGATGAGGAAGCCAGAATTGCTCAAACCGGAAGGGTTTAGGCCTTCCCATAGACCCTCGTTCCCACTGAAGTTGGATGGGCCAGTGGTCCGATCATGCCGTTGGTAGAATGGTGGAGAAGATATCCCCTCGGGCGTGGATGATGGGATCTGAGATTAGGAAGCGATCTAGACGTGAGGCAATGAATTGGTTCCCCAATCGTCGATTGTTCCATGTATGCAAGCCATTAGTAGTTGGGATGTCCATAAGGCGGTTTTGGTTGATGAAATTTTTGAAGTGCAGAGAGTCATATTCAAGAATAGAATGTCCACCCCGTTTTTTGAAGACTAGTGATCATGTTAAAATCCCCTCCCAGGATCCAGAATTGCTGAGAGTTTAAATCGCGTAGAGAAGAGAGATCATCCAAGACTTGAATTTTACTAGCAACGATTTGAGGGAAATGTACATTAGTAAGCAAGCCTTTGATGCTTGTGCCAATAAGGTGAAAGGAGGCTTGAATAAAATAATGGGAGGCATGAAAGTGAGAGAGGGAAAGGATGGAGGGATCCTAGGTGATGGAAATGCCCCCAGAGGCCCTAACTGAATAAAAAACAGTGGTATCACAACCCGGCCAGAGGCGGGATAGAATTGAATGGAAGGTAGAACTGGAACATTTAGTTTCCTGCATGAAAAAAATGGTAGGTTTATTGCGCTTGAGACTATTTTTTTATCATTCGGCACTTTGAGGGACTATTTATCCCTCTAATATTCCATGAAGTGACTTTCATCATAAACTTGGAGGTTTCAGAGCTTTGAAGAATCTTGTCAACTTGGGGTATCTCCCAGATTCAACCAATTGATTCCCCCAGCATGATTAACTGTTGTAGATCTGTAGATCGACCCCGCTTCCTTGATTCTCTGATGATATTGATTGTTTCCCTGGGTATGAGATCCCCTTGAATGCCAAGATGAGCACTACCCTTTAAAAATTGTGCCTTCAAAAGTGCTTCCTCTAGACTATCAATCTGTCTGGGCGGGATAGTATGGTACTCCTTAGAATCACACGCCTTTTCCAACCTTGTTAGATCAAGATCTCCAAAATAAATAGACTCTAGTTCTTCAACCATATAGGTAACTTGTTAAAATTGGACAACTAGGTCCAAACTCGGGTTATCTTTGCACGTGAGATGACGATCACAATATTTTTTATTGGATTCCTCTTTCGGAGAGGTGTAAGATTGATCTAAAGATCATCTCGATCAGATGAGCAGAACATATACTTTGAATTTATTCCACTTATGTGCTAGGTTGGCCTAGAATAAAATATAGACTTAAATGTCTTAAAGGACGTGTCACACACCCCAAAAGATTCCTATATATTGGAGAGACTTAGAGTTCACTTGACACACATTGGTGTGGAGGAATTCTCTCTCTGTGGATAGCGTTGGAGTTGTGATATATATAGACTGTTCTTTGTTTGGGTTGTTCTGGGTTATGTGTGACACACTTGGCTGAATGACCTATTGAAGACTTTGCTGGTAGAAGCATCCTACTGATCGCCGTAATGCCACCATTTATTATCTCTGTTTTGGCTTGTCTTCTATCGATCCATTAGCATGTTCTATCTTCTTCAGTATTGTGCCCTAATCTGAAATGGCATAGAACAAAGGCATAAATTAACATGGTTTCAGAGCGAAGGAGAAGACAAAGCCCAGCTTGTTGAGAATCTAGGGCAGCAAGATAAGGATTGTTTGATGCGATCAAAATAATGTGCCTCTAACCTTCAGCGTAAAGAAGGTTGTTGTTGAAGACCGAGGAACTATAATGAAGGTTCAACAAATTCGTATGAATGTATCGTTTTCATTTTTGACATAATTCGATCTAAGTCTGCCGGTCAATTTTACACGCAGATACGATCTAAGTCTGCCGGTTTATTTTATGCGCAGATACGATCAAAGTCTGCCAGTTTGCCCAGGGATATGCAGTACAAGGAGAGACGTGGGAACGCATAACTCACATTAAAATTTATAAGTAGTTTCGGGGAATTGATCTTGTGCTGACGGATTGCATTAATAGGTCTAGGGATTAGAAAGCGTAATCGTTCCAACCAAACACAGTATAGCTGATCAAGCATATGAAAAATGGGGCTGAAGTGATTCACCGAAGCGACGAGACCCCAATGAAACCCGCCCATTATTACGTTGTTGGGGGCAGCACTTACCACGTCAAGCTATGGTAAGTCGAGTGTCGCCTAGGTAATGGTCGAATGGTTGATGATCGCCTGGCAGGAAGTACCACATAGTCCGCCCGGCCCTGGGCAGTGAGCTTGTATCTCGTGAGAGCTAAGAGTATACTATCGGGACTTGCGGATGATCTGATTGGAGGTATCGTAGCCGTTCGCCACCCCAAGCAACTGGTTTAGTAACCGACACTCGACCGTGGCCCCTTGCCTTTATCTATACCGTGGATGGATTACTTCACGAGGAAAACCCATAGCAGTCGACACCTGGAAGGCGCACATTTCATTGGCTTTAGTACAATTGAATAATGGAGGTCATCACGTCATAACGAAGTTGTCACTGACCGTGGGAATGAATCAAGTGGTTTTCTGTGTCTTCCGGGACCTCTTGGCGCTGTCGTTGCTCGGCCCTATCGCCTATTTCAAAGAAAAGCCCCCAATATTTCATCATCAAAATTTGCTGATAAAAATCAAGTGGGAAGCCGAGAGGTTGGACGAATTTGAATGCGGACGAGACATCGTGGTAGCAGAGGGTCGAATTTACAGACCCGCGAAGCCAAATTTAATCCAAAGCGCCGCGTGGTGATGAATCTGAATCGGAAGCTTTGAGGAATTATGAGATTCGATACCCATCTGTTGGAATTTTTAATTTGATTAGTAATTGCTGAGAGCTGAAGAATTCAAATCAGGCTGTGAATTGAAAAGAACTGGATGTTGGGCAGTATATCTAATACTGAGAACAGATAGAAAGAAGCTTCAGTGTGTTATGGGGATTAAACAAAAAAAAAAAAATGATTGAAATTATCGGCCTCGTCAGAGTTCCAACAGTAGCAACATTTTTCCCCAAGTCGATTCGTCTTGTTTCTTCTTATTTATCATCAATGGATTTGGGTAGCATAGCGTCCACTGTGCATTCTGCTGGAGCGGCAGTTACAGCTTTGCTAACCAAACCAGAGGAAAAAGACCAGGTCCTATGGGCAGAATTTGACAAGTTAGAACTTGGGGAAGGCAATTTTCGACATGTTCTCTTGCTTGGCTATGTTAACGGCTTTCAAATATTCGATATTGAGGATACAAACAATGTACAGGAGCTGGTGTCAAAGAGGGATAGTGCAGTGGCATTCATACAAATACAACCAACACCATTCACTTCAAAGGCATCCACGTGGCAATTTGAAGCTCACAAGCCATTGTTGTTGATAGTTAAAGATGCAATTGCCAATAAAGCAAATTCTGAATATGAATTTGGGATTGTGGATGGTGAAGGTGTTGGAGGACTGCCTCAAGTAGAAAAAGAAAAAAAAGTTTGTTTCTACTGTTGTTCATTTTTATTCATTAACATGCCATAGTTATGTACATCAATTAGGGTTCCAATCAGCTATTCATGCAGGGATGCAGCTCTCGTGCACTAGCTGTTGCCCTTGCTACACAGATATGCTGTTTTGATCCTGCTACACTTGAGAAAACATTCAGCGTTCTCACGGCAGTCAAGTACTGGGTAGTGTAAATATAGGTTATGGCCCAATGGACGTTGGCCCTAGGTGGTTAGCATATTCTCCAAGTCAGACTCTAGTTTCAGATATGGATCATATGAGTTCTAGACGTCTGATCCCAATTTCTGAGATCTGAAGTCTTGGGCAGATCTGTAAATAAGAAGCAGCCTTGGATGAGATATCAGATGTAGTAGATAAAGCTCTCAAGTGCAGAATTATGAGAGAAGGAATCATGTTGGATTCCTAGTTTTGTGGGTCACAGTGAAGAGGGTTGGTTGAGGAAGCTACAACAGACCTCCTCAGAATAACAGGTCTTCTAACAAGCTGAGCCGTGTTGATATATTCTCCTTGTTGGACAGTGACACCTATGTAGCAGTCAGCATGAGACATTAACAGTCTCACTGAAGCGTAATAGTAAGATGTGTTTTGGCAGCATTCAGACATGTTGGAATCTTGAACCATGATCAGTAAAGCCTGCTGGATGGCTTTGACTGTGGAAGATTAAGTCCTCCTTTCCAAGTTGGTGTCTGGGATGCCCTCATTTGACATAAATGTCTTCTCTCAAAAGAGAAGCTGGCATTAAGAGGGAGAATATATCTGTATATGCTCCTGAGCAGATACCTTTGTTGAACGAAAGAAGATCCTCATGGATCAGAGTCATATGGCTTCAGAGGGGGAAATTCCGAAGGAAAACCAAGAAGCCATATAAATACCAGGGTATCTAGCAGCCATGAGTACTATTGTACAATCTGACCTTGGATCCTTTGAGGAAGCCATAAAGCATCAAGTCTGGAAGGATGCTATGCACAAAGAGTATGAGTCCATTATGAAGAATGATGTCTGGGATGTGGTTCCAAGACCATAGGACAAAGCAGTTGTCACCTCGAAATGGCTCTACAAGATCAAGCATGGATCTGATGGAAGTGCTGAAAAGTTCAAGGCAAGATTCGTTGTCCGTGGCTTCTCTCAAAAGCAAGGCATAGATTATGATGACATATTAGCACCTGTGGCCCGATACACCATTCGATCTATTATATCCCTTACTGCTACAGGATGGAGTCTTCATCAGATGATGTGAAGAGCATTTTTGCATGGTACGATAAAGGAAGAGATATATGTGGAGCAACCTCTGGGGTTGAAAGCCCAGGATCGGGACACCCATGTCTGCAGGTTGGAGAAATCCCTCTATGGGTTGAAGAAAGCACCCAAAGATTGGTACGAGAGGATAGATAGCTACTTGATGAAGCTGGGCTTCACTCGAAGTAATGCCGATCCGAACCTTTACTTAAAGGTTGTCAAGGGAAAACCTCTCTTTCTGGTGCTGTATGTGGATGACCTCTTCCTGACAGATGCTGACCTTCTCATTCATCAGTGCAAGAGGGAGCTTGCTGCTGAGTTTGAGATGAAAGACCTAGGACTGATGTCTATGCCTAGAGGTCTGATAGAGACCTGGCAAGATTTTCCTTTCTCAAGGAAAATACATTGTGAAGCTTCTGGAAAGATTTAGTATGGTGGACTGCAAGTTTGTGTCGACACCAATGGAACTCAACTTCAAAAATTTGAGTGGCAGCGCTGCTGGGCCCGTATTGTCAAATCCTATTGAGTATCGTCAACTCGTAGGGGCCTCGATGTTCTTAGTGAACACTCGTCCAGATATGTGTTTTGCAGTGAACACTTTGAGTCAACAGATGGTTGAGCCTCATCACATTCACTGGGTTGGTGCCAAGAATCTTCTGAGATATCCTCGGGGCACGATAAACCATGGGCTGAGATACACTGCCGGGAGCGTGACACTCCTTGGATATACTGATGCCGATTGGGCTGGCAGTGTGGTGGATCACAAGAGCACATCTGGATGCTACTTCACATGTAGATCTGCTTCGGGCAGGAAACTAAAGTCGGTAGCCTTGAGCACCGCTGAGGTCGAATACATTACAGCATGTATGACCCGTTGTGAAGTCACTTGGTTGCGAAAGCTCTTCAGTGAGTTGTTCGAGCATGTGCTAGATGCCACCGTTATCCTTTGTGATAACCAGAGGGGGATTCATTTGTCATAGAATCCCGGGTTCCACGATCGATCCAAGCATGTTGATGGCTAGTACCACTTTATCCGGGATATGGTACAGCGAGGCGCCGTAAGGCTATATCATAGGAACTGATGAGCAGGTCGCGGATATTCTCACTAAGCCCCTGGGGAAGGTCAAGTTCCTAACCTTCCGTGAGAGACTTGGTATCGTGGAACGACCCTATGATGGGGGTCCTATTGGACGATGAGCTCGAGGAGCTTTGGGGGGCTTTGGGGACAGCTTCTCAGAGCTATGAGCAACCACAAGGCTAGGCTTGCCAAACCTTGTTGGTGTGCTTGGACCCCACCATTGTGATTATTGAGTTGGTTCACCTCTCATTATCTATGCCCCGTATGCATCCTACCCATTGAGTTCAGGGCTCATGGGAAGTACCTCTCATTTGGCCAATGAGGTGGGAAAAGCTAGAGACTAGTAGCAAAGACTGATGGACGCATCAGAGATTGCCGTACTCTCTATCTAGGATGGCATGGTCCAACCACTTGATCTGGGATCAAGTCTTGTGAGGTCTCGGACCTCCACCTGACTTCAGGTCAGATGAACCAACTTCGGGTTGGTTGGAGACTCTTTGTGAGTCCGTTAGAGGTTTTGACCTCTGGGCTGAGTCTATCAACCGAGAATGATGTCTTTGTGACTGACCCACTTCTGTTCTGAAATAAAGAGGCCAGCAAAGCAAGTTACGGCGGGATGATGCACGATGTTTGGATTGCACTTGTGGACGGAGTTCTCCCTAGTTGAGAGGGAGTGTTAAAATTGGACAACTAGGTCCAAACTCCGAGTTGTGCTACTCAGATGACGATCCCAATATTTTTATTGGATTCCTCTTTCGGAGAGGTGTAAGATTGATCTAAAGATCATCTTGATCGGATGAGCAGAACATGTACTTTGAATTTATTCCACTTATGTGCTAGGTTGGCCTAGAATAAAATATAGACTTAAATGTCTTAAAGGACGTGTCACACACCCCCAAAGATTCCTATATATTGGAGAGACTTAGAGTTCATTTGACACACATTGTTGTGGAGGAATTATCTCTCTCTGGATAGCGTTGGAGCTGTGATATATATGCACTGTTCTTTGTTTGGGTTGATCTAGCGTGATGTGTGACACGCTTGGCTGAATGACCTATTGAAGACTTTGTTGGTAGAAGCATCCTGCTGATCGTCGTAACGCCACCATTTATTATCTCTATTTTGGTTTGTATTTCTATCAATCTATTACTATGTTCTATCTGCTTCAGTATTGTGTGCCCTAATCTGAAATGGCATAGAACATATGCAGAAATTAACATAACTGCGCAAGGTCCGGATCTAACATTAGGATTTAAGGTGGATCTAAGGTGGCTTGGAGATCCGGATCCATGTTCGTAGTCACGTTAGGGCCACGATTTTGGGGGGGATCAGAACGTGAAAGTGGGGGAGCCTTCGGAGGACTGGAGGGTGTAGAATTGTTAGCCAGCAAGGTGAATAGACCCTCGGGGGGGGGGATTGAGCCAAAGGAGGGTAGCATAGAGGAAGAGGGGTCAGGACGGGGATCAGTAGCCTCGTGATCTAAGCCAAGATCAACTAGGACTTGGAAGTTGTTTCTCGAGGAGGGGCCTTTCGAGGAGGGGGAGGGTTGGGAGGGGTTAGGAGGGGCAAGGGGTTTCTTGGAGTCTCTTTTTCTGTGGGAGACCCGTGTGAAGCCATCAGGATCGGAGGCATTAGGAGGACCAAATGGGGCAGGGGGACGATTTTGAGGGCAATCCCTGAACAAATGACCATGCATATGACATTTCCTACACCTAAAAGGAACATGTTCGTAATATATAGATTGGATCCACTCGAAGTCTTCGTGCCAGAGACTTACCAAATTAGGGAGGGCTTTTGCAAGATGCATGTATACACAGATGCGAGCGTAAGCAGTATATCTATTGTATTTGGTTTCTTTAGCAATTTTGATGAACGTGCCAAGGCAGTTGCCAATATCCTTGAGGGTGATCTCTTCCCAATATTTCTGGGGCAGGGAGTATAAACGGATCCAAACTGGAGCCCAGTTGAAGTCCTCCTTATCTGGATCGAAGCGCTCCACCCAATCTTGTAGATAAAGCCCTGCAACGTTAAAAAAATACGGGCCTCCATCCATGACTCTATTTTTATCTTCGATGCAGGTGAAGATGATGTTAAAGAAGCCTTTAGGGCCCAGCTAAAGGTCCACCTACCCTTTTGGTTTCCATTTTTCTTTTATCCATCTAGTTAGGGCTTTCTCAGTCGGCCATATACCAATAAAATTACCGATCAATGCATGATTGTGCATGTATTGTATGCGTCCATTAATTTTCTCCATAGGGAGGTGTAGCTCAGGCATTTTCATTTGGATCGGGATGCAGGTCACAGATCTCACTAAATGTGCATCTTTGGGTCTAATCCCATCACTGGGGCAATGCAAGCCTCGTGAAGAGGTCGGATCTGACGGCTTAGTGGCTGGCGTCGAGTGAGCAGGCGTATCAACATTGAGCGAGGGATTAGGGATGCCAGGTCCGCTTGGATCCCCAGGTATGGGGGGGGGTTACAGGGCCCCGCCCTTTGGAAACTGGGATGCTGAAGACCAGCAGCATAAGCTATGCAGAAGATGTAGAAGAGAAGCCAGAAGCTGTGGCGGCGCTAGCAGAGCAGCGCAAGGGAAGCCCTAGGGATTCATGGCCATGCTTCAAACTTAGATCTCGAATTCTCTTCCTCCCTCAAAAGGCGATCCTCTCTATCTAGTGGATATGATGTTTACTTGCATGTGTTTTTTTGTTTGAATTGGATGTGTATAGAGAGTTTTTACAATGTTTGTATTCTAACTTAAAATTATATTATGTTTTTTTATTTTAGATTGTTTATGTATGTATGTATGTTAGTGGATTTGATGTTTACCTGTATGTGATTATTTGTTTGAATGGGATGTGTATAAATAGATTTTACAATATTTGCATTTTAACTTAAATTTAAATTATGTCTGTTTATTTTATATTGTTTATTTATGTATGCTAGTAGATATGATGTTTACTTGTATTGTATATTTTCATGTTGGTTTCGTGAAAATATGTGCATAGATGTTTTTGACAATATTTGTATTCTAATTGGAGTTTGATTAATGATGTGTGTTGTTTAAGTGAAATAATTTGTGTAAATATGTTAGCTTTGTATATATTGATTTATAATGGTGTTGTGTTTTTTATGTTTTCTTGTTTGAAATTGTGTGTGTGTGTGTATACGTGGTTTTGGAAATGTTTATATTCTAATTTATAATTGTATTGTGTTTGTTTATTTCAAAATTGTAAAATGGGTGAAGTTTATTTGAATGTATGTATGTTGATGGTGGATATGATGTTTACGTGTGTATCTTTGAATTTGCTAATTAAATATTTTATCTTTAGTTTTCTTATATGATATATATGTATATGTGCCTTGAAATTGCTGATGCATATATGAATGTGATTTTGATCATGTATGTTTGTAACTTGTATAGATTTGAAATTGCGTGTGTTTTTCCAGTAGGAAATTGTATACCAAATGCTTTTATTTGAATGAAAAATGTGGGAAAGTGTTTTTTAAAATGTTTATTATTTATTTTTATATTGATTTGAATTTCTATAATGCTACATATGATTTTTAAATTGTATAATTGTTTTTGTAAAGGTGTGTGAATGGTAGAGACAAATTTTACTTGATTATTTATGTTTGCATGTTGGTTTGAAATACTATAATGTGTTTTTCAATTTGAATTTGTATTAATGTGACCACTTGTTTGAAATTGAATTTGAATGTGTGAATGAATTTTTTGACAATTTCTTTTTTTTATTGATGATAAATTATTTAATGTGTGTTAACAATTTTGAAATTGTAGTTTTTTTTGTTTGAGAGGTTTTTTTTCAGTGTTTTCTTGTTTATTTATATGGCTTTTTTCTATGTTTGTTGAAGTCAATACATGTATGTGTTTTTTGAAATTGAATGTGATTTTCATTTTGATAATGTTTGTTTGTATTTTTGTAGTGATTCGAAATTGGATGTATTTTATTAATTGGTAATTGTTTATTAGTTGTGTTTATTTAAATTATAAATGTGTGAAGGTGGTTTTGAAAATATATATTTATTAATTTGTATATTAATTTGAAATTATATAATGTTTGATTGGATTTTTAATTTGTATATTTGTTTTCATAAATGTGTATGAATAGTAGAGACAAATTTTACTTTATTTTTATGTTATTTAAATTGTGTATGTGTTTTTAAATTTAAATTTTTATTTATGTGACTCTTTGATTGAAATTGCAATTGAATGGGTTAATGGTTTTTTTTTTACAATTTTTATTTTTTTTATTCGTGTGAAATTGTTTCATGTGTGTTGATACTATTAAAATTATAGTGTACTTTCTTGAGTGGTTTTTTCAATGTTTTCTTCTTTATGTATGTGTTCTTCTATGTTTGTTGAAAATAATATATGTTTGTGTTTTTTGAAATTTCTTGTGTATTTGTGAATGTGATTTTGTTTTCGATAATGGTTGTTTGTGTTGTATTTATTTGAAATTGTATGAATTATTTTAAGTGGAAATTGTATATGAGGCATGTTTACTTGAATTTTGAATGTGTGACACTAATTTCCAAAATTTCTATTTATTAATTTGTATATAAATTTGAATTTTTAGAATGTTTGATTGGTTTTTTACATTGTATATTTGTTTTTGTAAATGTGTGTGAATGGTAAAGATAATTTTTACTTCCTTTTATGTTTTCCTGTTTGTTTGAAATACTATAATGTATTTTTAAAACAAAAATTTTATCTATGTGACTACTTGGTTTAGATTGAATTTGAATGTGTGAATGATTTTTTGACAATATCTTTGTTTATTTATTGATGTGAAAATTTGTAATGTGTGTTGACACTTTTGACATTGTAGTTTGATTGCTTGAGTGGTTTTTTTCAATGTTTATTTATTTATTTGTATCTGTCTTCTTCTTTGTTTGGTTTGTTAAGTTTTTATTTACATGTTTGTCTTTGTTTAAATCATATTATAAAAGATAGAAGACTAAATGAATTCAATTAAATTAAATATTTTCAAAGACCCGCAATACTTGTACACAAAAAAGTGATGGAAGTCATGAGCTGAGGATGGAATCATAGGAAGGAAAACACCATGCATTCAAAAGGACGTGAGGTCCATAATTACCTGAAAAGACAACATAAAATGTAATAGGGTTAGGCTTTGTAGTGTAAACCTGGGGTAATAAAATAAGTCTACACTAACATTCGACCCAAAGTCAAACTAGAAAAACTTACCTTAGTTTAGAATCCGGGACTCGGTGCTGTAGACCTGGAAAAACAAGGAGAAAAAAATAATGTTAAACTGACTTCTGACAATGCAAATGCTGCAAATAGATATTGTTGTATAGAATGCTTGAAATATCAGTGAAATTTCACCTATGTAATTGTGTCGGAGAATGATGGCTTGGTTCTCCAGCGGTGGGAAGTATAAAACCCTCGCATTGTATTTGTAACGCGACAGTCCAAAAAACTTATAAAAAAATTATTAAACCATTAGTATGGACTCTTAAAACCATTGATACAATCAGGTTGTAGCCCGGAGATTTGCGCACATAACTAAACCCCAACCATTAATATAAAAACTTAAAGAAAGGATGATAGGTTGTAAGTATAGATCCCGTAAATAAGATTGAAGAATTACCAACTCAAATGATACCTGCAACCTATTAGGAGCTGAAGGTGGATGAAAGAATGAACACAGAGAAAATTTGGATGAGCATTATAAGAGGAGCGGTGGCGATGCTTGAAGCTACAGAGGAGTAGAGCATGGAACAAGTTTCGTGAGAGCATAAGTGAAAGACGGTTAGGGTTGAGGGGAGGTCAATTACCCTAACCCCAACCTAAAACATCTCACAGTAGTCGATCTCAGTGCGGTTGATCCAATGGTGCTGGAAAATCATAGGTGTCAACCCACAACATCACATAGTAGCACCAAAAATCAGGAGGGAGATAAGGATGACATTGTACATGCCGAATTAATTTAACTAGTATGATCACACATACGAAGTTAAATTTATGTTAAATACCAATATTGCAATCAAATGAATTGCTAACGAACATTATTGCAAAGTGGCTAACAGATCATAAGATGTGAAGTCAGGTGAGCACCAGATCCAAGTTGGACATAAAAATAAATACATGGTAAAATTAGTGAATGACGACATTAAAAAAAATGTAAAATCCATCCTACCTCGACGTTGAACGAGCAATGGTTAAGATTTAATATGTTTGTAATAATTTGTTTAATAAATTATGTGTTACTTGTACTTTCCATACAAAAATATACACCATGATGCTTCTAATATATTGTTAAATAAGGAAGAGTTCTAATACCAAGCTAGTTAGAACAGTTAGTAGAAAGGGATTAATATAAAATAAAAATAAACATGTATGAATTTCACAAGTGGTATCAGAGCAACGTTCACATGTTGGGACCCAAATGGTTCCCCTGAATAACTATTGTTGTGTGTAAATTATGCATAGAAACTAAGAAGGATATAATGAGAAGGGGGTCAATGTACCAAGTACCCATAACTACCAGGGAATCTCATCGGCAATCTAATCCTGAAATGAACCCATAAATGTGGGTGTAGCTGAGTGTAGATTAGTATCAAAAAACCAGCAGATCACTTGAAGAACAATAACGTCAAATGAGTATACTGTCGAATACAATGCAACAGTTACAGGAAGAAAAGGTTTGGGTTAGAAGCTACAATGAAAGGTTGATGCGAGAGCAGGAGAGGATTCTTAAAACCCTCTCAAATAGGAAAAATCAAGGGATAGCTTAGTGAAGCCCTCAAAGGGATACCCGAGAAGAAAGTGAAGAACGACGATAGACTAATGAAAAGGCGGAAGGAAGTCATACATAGTGGAGCAATAAAAACAAAAATTATAATGAAGCAGAGTCTGGAAATGTGTCAAATCAGTAAGAGATGAAAAAATAGAAAGTGGAATTATAGGGTGAGTTCCAAAAAATCAAACCTCCTACCCTCGATGGAGGGGCCGAAGAGGTGGTATAAGCATGGATAATTAACAAGAAGAAATATTTTCAAGTTTATGAATATAACAACAAACTCAAAGCTCACTTGGCTATTTACCAACTCAAGGAGAAAGCTACTTTATGGTGGGAGGAAGTAAAAAATGTTCGAGGTATTGAAGACCAGAATGTGAATTGGGATGAGTTACAGCAATAATTCAAGGACAAGTACCTAACGAAGAATTTATATGATGAAAATTCTCGATAATTCCATGATTTGAGATTGGGACAATTGTTAATGAACGAATTCATAACTAAGTTCACATCATTGATAAGATACATACCATACCTGAGAGATGAGAAGGCCAAAGTTCAACGATTTTTGCGTACTCTACCTACCCACATGAAGGAAAGAATCGAATCCGTAAATCCTAATACTATGGATGATGTGATTCGAAAAGCACGAATGTGCTATCAGCAGTCCAAGGCAAAAGGGGAAACAGGTAGAAATTGGCCGCCAAAGAAAGGACAGAAGAACAAAAGAAAAAAAGAAAAAAAAGAAAGTTTAAGAGTACTTGGTGTGGTAATTTTAAAAACACTACAATAAATTCAACAAGTAGGCAGTATGGGAGAAATCAACACAAGCCAAAATGGCTAACAGAGCAACAACCCATAGTAGGCTCCAACAAAACAGAGCATGGGAAAACCCATAAACCCCCTCTACAGTGTTGGGCATGCAGTGAGGCACATTACTATAATAATTTTCCTCATTGTGAGAGAAGCCAGACAACAACCAATCTATAAGAATCTTCTATGGTGGGGGATGTTGCTCGAAATATACCAATAATAAATGCAGCTCTTGAAGACTGACAAGCAGACTTCCAGCCGACCATGATAGAACTTGAATGTAAGCTATTTTCACAAACTATTTCTAGTTTGGTTGACTGTGGTGCCAGTTTAAGCTATGTAAACACTGGGATAGTATAAAAGTGTAACTTGCAAAGCCAAAAAATTAAGAACCCCTTGCTGGTATAGCTAGCCATTGGATCCTCAACACTAACAAATGGCGAATCCACTTTTGTGATTCAAATTCCTCTGTGACCAGTAGCTTCAGCAGCAAGGGTTTTTAATTAGCTGTTTTTAGTCTCTTAATGTTGTTTTTTAACTTTTTTTCCCTAATTCAACCAAAATTCGAACTTCGGGATGTTTTATGGTGTTTTCTGCATGTAATAGGTATCAACTGCGCCAGAGCCGACAAATTTTCTGCAACCTTATTTAAACATTTTATTGTCTAATTTCAATTTTGCGGGATGTTAATGGGCCGTCTCCATTCCTCAGAGGAACTACACCGCTTAGTGACATCCCCTATAGATAATGAGTTGATGATATATATTCTAGTTTGCTAGTGATTCGGGGATTACCCCTAAGTCCAATATGTATTTATGCTTTCCGCCCACCCACCCAAAAGGAAGGGGGAATGACACTAGGTCAATACCTGGTATTTATTTCTTCCTAACTACTTAAACATAAATTCAATTAAAAACACATATATATTATACAATTTCTATACTATAGGTAGCTCTCAAGCAAACATTCTGAGAAAATTTAGACTTTAGCACTGTATGATATTTCTTCCTCTCAAAAAGAAAAATAAATGATAATCTAACCAAAGGAATAAGATAACATAGCTAGAATTTAAGTGATAACTTAGTAAGAGTTAGAATTGACTATATTGAATGATATTTCTTCCTCTCAAAAAGCTAGATAAATGATAACCTAAAGAATATCCTAATGCAACTAGAATTTAAGTGATAACTCAGTAAGTTCTTGGCCAACCATCTTATTTTAATTTACTTTCTACCTTTAAGGAAATTTATATAAAAGTTTAAAACAAAAAGAATAAATTTGATTTAATTGAGTTTTTAAGAGTTTGAAAAGTTATTAAGTTAATAGTTGTGTATATAGGTGAAAAAATTATTATCTTAATAGGTTTAAGTTTAGAAATAGGGTTTTTAAAATTAATCTAATAATGAATAACTAATAACTATTAAGTGGATGGTACATATTTAATTTTAAGATAATATCTTAGAATAGTTTTAATAGTAGTAAGAAATCAAAGACTCAGATTTATCTAAAAAATAACTATTATTTTTTCCTTTCTAATTAAATTGATTAATTAAAAGATGTCATATGAACAAGTGTCTCATATAAAAATAAATTATGGTTTTTTTGAACATGCCCTATTGACAAGTCATGATATTGGACTATAATAATATAACAAAGTTACAAATTAAGAATGTGCCAAATAAAATAGGGATGACTCTTAGTGAATAAAAAATATATATATATATATATATATATATATATATATATATATATATATTATTATTATATAAAATTTAATAATACAATACCATGTTTATTATGAAATGACCCTAGTTTATATATTTGAAAAAGTAATTGGTTTAAAATTATATTTGATATATTATTAGATTTTTTATATATTAAATTAAATTATTAATAAATTATAAATAAATTATTATTTTTTTAAATAATATTTGATTAACTATTATGTAAACTTAGTTATAATTTTATCTTTTCAAGCTTAAACGAACAACACAGCCTGAATACTTTTTAGTTAAAAAAAAAAACCCTCCCACATCCAAATTTATTATTCCCTAATATTTTTTCTGTATTTCAAATTGCGAATCTAATATTCCGCATAATTTTTGGCAATCTAATTTGCGAAGAGATCGTTGCAAAGAGACTAGATGTTAACATTTTCAGATTTATGTACAACATATAAATTTAAGAAAACCATTTTGGGAATTTAAAAACATGAACATGCTTTGAACTAAACTAATGGTCGTCTCGGCTTAACATTACTTGAACTAAACTAATGGTGCTCATCGTGTTTTTCGAAGTAAACGGTCATCTTGTTTTTCCAACCCCAACGCTGAATAATTTTTATTTGGCTCCGTACTTCTCACCATATATTCATTTCTTCTCATGGTTGCTTCCCAGATTATCTGCGTTTCATCTGGATTTGTACACGATGGCCGACAGGTTAGAAAGCGTGAAGGAAAGAATTTCTATGCTGATGGCGATGACAACTTTGATGGTCTCTATGCAAATATTCCAATCTCCACGCACACTAGTACTAATAACCCTTCCCCGCCTTCTGCGGTACCCAGCCATGAAATCCAACCGCTTGCTCAGCTCATAACAAGAGAAGAAGAAGAGCAAAAAAATCAAAGAGTTCATTAGAAGATCAGAGATGGATTGGAAAAGGCAAACCAGCAGCATATTTCTTTGATTTCATTTTTACTAATTTAATTTATTTTCACATAGTTGCAAAGCCAGAAAAGCAGAGGCATGATATGTTATTATTCTTACAGATATTTGAGAACAGGAGTGCAAGGACAAGGACGGCGAGGGCGAGGAAGAGGTGTAAATTATAAGCAGACGTAGTTCACAAACAACCTTCTGCTGGATACGTTTGTCGTCGATGTGGTGCAGTTGGTATAACAACTTTATTGATATTAATATGACAATTATTATTATTATTATTATTTAATTTTAATTTTAATTTTAATTTTAAGGTTATGGATGAGGTAGATATTAAATTTGTGTATAAGACTTTGTTATAATAAAATAGTATTTTGTAAAATTAGTTAGTTTGTTGACTGGCATACATTTGTAGATTTTAGAATATCTTAGAAATTTGGTAAATAAGAGTTTTTATTTTTTTTTCAAAATATTTCAAAATCTATAATAAAATTACCTTATTTTATATTTTAAAGAATTATACTAACCATATAAAGTTGTACTTAAAAGCTATATTTTTCTCTGGCAATAGAACAACATTACATTTATGATTGTCCAAGCAATGGGGACCCTGCATTTGACAACTTTAACAAATGGAACAAATGGGAAAGGGAAAAGAAAATTGTTCCCCTGAAAAAGGCTTTTGTAAGTCAACCTGATGAGTAAGTGATTAGAATTAATAGCAAGCTTCATTTTTTATTTATCTCTTAATAAAATCTGGTTGAATCTATGAGATGGTTTAATATAATAAAATAAATGAATCAATGACCGCAATCTCTTTCTATTTTTTTTATTTTGTGAAGTGTTATGTTTCATTAATATAAAAAACTTCATTTCAATTTGAAAATTTTTATCATAATGTTTTTCTAATTCATAATTTAGTTATAGTTTCTTATAAATGTATCATCTTGATTTTGGGAATTTTTTTTTTCTTTTCTATATATATTAGAGTTAGTTTATTTTTTTAGGATAGGGTTTATCATGACAACAACAACTTTTCACATTACTAGATTGTTTCCTAAAGAATTTCCAACTATCAACCTTCACACCATGGAGTGACTTAAGAATACAACCCAACACCGTCTATTTTATGCCCTAGTGTAGGCATATTACAATTAATTTATTGTTTTTTAATATATAAAATAATTCTTTCATCAAATCCATAAATATCAAACTAATACATATATTCTCTTGTCACTCAAAATATGTTTTTAAATACATCAATAAATTTGACTTCTTAAAAAACTTTTACTTTATCTATTAGTTAAAATATATTTACCAAAACTTTATATCCTAAATTACTTAAAGTTTAATTATTTATTATTTTATTTAATATTTGACATAAAACTTTTTATTTTTATGTTTTGTTTTTTTTTCAAATTTTAAAGGTAACTATAGTCTTTTAATTGTTTAAATTCTTTTTACAAATTAAAAAAAACCTCACCTTTTAAGTAAATTATTTATTTAAATTGGATTTACTCAAAAAAAGCAAAACCTTCACATAAATTATTTATAATTCAAACTAATCCCAATCCGAGAATAATTCATACTAAATAAGATATTAGCTAACTCACATAATTAAAGTAGAAATGTTTACATTAAAGTAGAAATGTTTACTCGCTAACATCATCATTGAATTAGATATTCGTTTTTGGGATATCATTTTTGAATATTTAACCTAAATAATTTGACTCGAAGTTGCCACCCTGTACTTTTGCAAAAAGGAGTAACTTTGAGAGGGCCATCAAAGGCATCCCCACATTACAAAGCAGTCCAGAAGTTAAACCTGCATCTACACCCACTGTTGCCTATGTTCAAGTTGCCTATGTTCAGCCAGGTAGGAAGTTTGAAGAGACTAAACAGCAAAACGAAACTACACATGAGATCGACAAAACCGTATCAGAAGGCACTTATTTAGGAAGGACCTCCATTATTTCTCCCAATATAATTTAAAATCCATTCCAAAAAATTTAGTGTGTGAATCCCCCTAATGAATGACGTAACACTTATAGGGCAATGCGCGGATGGGTTTTATTCGTAACAAACCATATCCGACTACGTGTGTCACCGGCTTGCCTCAAACGAGGTTTGCTATCTCTACCAACGCTTTAATCGATTAATGCAGGTGTATATAGTTAATTACTTATTCAAAATAGGGTTTTTATAATTTCAATTCTTTAAAAGTATACTTAATTATAAAATATGATTTAGATGAAATAAGGGTTACTAATTTCTCTTGAATATTTAAATTTAGATGAATATTTTTAAATATAAAAGGACAGTGACATATATGACCTCACTTATTTTAGGATTCAAAATATTTTAAATACACAATAAAATTCAAAATGCCCTAATTTTTACAAATTCTAGTCTCTACTGATAAACACCACTGTATAATTTATTTTATATAGGTATCAAACATACGTTTATCATTTAATTTATATGACTATAAACTCTAAATTCTGATATATATTTATGGGCTTTTCTTCACGAGGACCACTATATTAGGATTGTTCCACTAATGGTGATCCTGCCTACGACAATTATGCTGGACCTCCTGCAAAGCGCGTTCACGTGCGGCCATTCGTCCCATATCTGAACTATCGAGTAGCACCGTCTGTGGTTCCCAACACCCTCTGTTTAAACTACAATATAGCCCAGGGTTATCCCAATCTGCACAAGGGTTTCCGCCCCTTCAACTCAATTCCTGCCCAGGGCTGCAAGTGAGAGGAAATTCTTCCATCAACAATAACGGTTACATATGGCAAGAACCCAACATACTTACAATTCTGGAATCCCTTACAGAGCAGATTACTTCTGGGATTCCTTTTCATGTACTCTCACATCTGTTTTGTTTTTGTCAAGAAATTTATGAGTTGATATCAGAGGTTGAATAAACCCTAAATTTGATGTCCAGTATGGACTGATATTTAAAATGGGAATTTCCATGGATCTCACTTTGAGAGAATGCCAAAATGATTCAATTTGAGAAATGGTTCAATGATATGCATATTTTTATTTTATTTTTATATTTTAATATTTCAAATCTAGCCGGGGTGAAAGGGTATATAAGTGGGCAGTTGGGCAGGTCAATTGTAATGGCTATGGATGCCAGATGCCAGAAACCTATGAAATTTTTGAAAGAATATGAATGATTATTATATTTTATTAATTTGGTTTAATTGTGACCGCATTAAATATTATTGATATTGTTATATTGTTGGTTTAATTCTGAATCATTAAATATTATTTTGATTCATATATTGTTTTTATATTAGCGCTCTTTTCAGGGATTAATTGGATATTGTTTTCACCTACTTTACTTTACTTGGAGTGTGATGCCTTGCCCTCCAGTCCCTATAGGACCTTCGTAACTCAGCTCAAGTCTATCTCTGGTAACCTATTTAGCCCTCACAATGGTTTTTATGGTTTTTATTCTCTGTCCCCATTTATCTGTTTAGGACTCACTCTGGTTCTTACTCTCGGTCTCCATGCCATGTGCTATGGCTAGAAATTCCAAATTCATTTGTTTAATTCTTACAACTGCCCAGATTAATACATTTTTGTTTTACACTTATAGTGATTAACTGAATTTTGTTTTACACTTAATTTAGTGTGATGCAGCGTCCACAACTTTTGTAAGTCAACTAAAGCCTCTGTTTTTAGTTATCTGTTTAGCCCTCCATCTGGTTTTTACACTCCCTCTAGTTCTCATCTGTTTTTAGTTACCTCTCTAGCCCTGTCCGGATACCTGTTTACCCCTCTCACTATTTAGGGTTAGTATGCCCTGTGCTATGGTTACTTGGTAGCATTTGAACGAAAGGGATATGGGTTTCCTATTCGTTGGCGGATAGATAACTGAGTTAGGTCCTTGAGGATACGCCTGTGGGTCTAGTTAGGTCAACTTATCTTTTTAAATAGGCTATGCCCACAACTTTATCTGCAGAAAATTCATAAGATTATTTTATTTATTTTACCAAATATAATTACAACTCACGATATGTGTTGGAAATTAATTCCAACTGTTGCATGCAGTAGCAGGACAACATAAGTAAATGTGAAGGGATTGGAAGGCGGCGAAGTAATGGTTGATGGCAATTTGAAGAATGGCGGCATAAGTATGGAAGCAGTGGAAGCTCCATCGTTATCAGCTGCAACAACCACATTAAAACTCCACCAGCAACGTTTAATGCACTTAAGATTTGAGGCGGCAATCCATTCTGGAGGGTCTGAAGAGCTTGACCAACAAAGGGGGAAGCAACCCCCGGAACAGCTAATGTCATACATGGCGAGACCCACCAGATCCACTACAGAAAGGATTTCCGAGGGGGTATGAGAACTTACAGGAATAGACTCTATGAAGCCCTCGGAAATGATAAATGAAAGTATAAAGGATATAAGGTTTTAAACCTTATGTAATAACTTTATGATTTAATTGTATTTTCATGGTAATGTATGTTAAAGTTTATTACCACAGTAATATCTTTTTTTACTTTGATTATATTATATATATTATAAATATAAGATATTTATAATATATATATTATATTATAAAGTTTCATATATATATATATATATATATATATATATATATATATTTATATATATATATATATATATATATATATATATATATATATACTTAATAATAAAATAGTCGGTTGTTGTGTAATGACTTATTACTAGAAGGGAGTGATATCAAAAGAACGGAGATACGGAGAGAAATTTGGGTGGTTTTTGTGTAGCGACCAATTGTAGGATTTAACCGGTGAATCCAGAACTTCGTTCTAAATTATTTCTCTGTAACAGAGATAGTTTGGATTTAATTGAAATAGAGTTTATTACTTGATCTCTCTGTGTCTGTCCGCAATTTAAATTTTTTTATTTTTGAAGTTCTGTGTTGTTTAAACGGTTAAGGAATTATCCCACAAATTGCAACATGATATTAGAGCTAGTCTAGGCACTCAGTGAAACAAAACAGAGTTTGTTTTTTCACTGCAGGAGCTATAAGAAGCTTATTGAGCAGATTTTTCCAGCAGAGAAAGTTTTGCTTTTTTTTGCACAGTCAGTTCCTTTTCTTTACTTATACAGTTAAAAGTGGCAGATGCTGGAACTGGATTGAAAAATTCCCAACTTCCACAGTTCAATGGGAAGAATCATAGTTATTGGGCTATAACTATGAGAGCTTTGTTTGCTTCTCAGGAATTATGGGAGCTAGTTGAAAATGGCTACCCTGAACCTACAGATGCAGCAGCGTTGGCTGCTTTGACAACAAAAGAAAGAGACCTGTTAAGGGATAACAAGAAGAAGGACTCCAAAGCCCTCTTTTATCTCTTTCAATCTGTACATGAGAGTGTTTTCCCACGAATTGCAGCAGCAACAAAGTCTAAGGAGGCCTGGGATATTCTCAAGACTGCCTATCAAGGCATGGAGAAGGTGAAGACAACAAAATTGTAGATGCTGAGGAGAGACTTTGAAACTCTCTTAATGAAGGAATCTAATACAATAGATTCATTCTTCACTCATGTTATTGGGTTGATTACCCAGATAAGATCTCATGGTGAAACTCTCGAAGAGAGAAGGATTGTAGAGAAAATCTTGAGAAGTTTACCCTCAAGGTTTGAAGCTATAGTGGTAGCAATAGAAGAGACAAAGGATCTCTCACAATTTACAGTGGATGAGTTGAGTGCATCCCTGATGTCTCATGAACAGAGACTGAGCAGAGGAACAGATTCCTCATTGGAGAAAGCATTCAATACTCAGATGCCTTTTGGCCGAAGCAGGGGTCAATGCAGAGAAAATAACAGAGGTCGAGGCAGAAGCCAAAACAGAGGGAGAAACAATCTTGCTAGCACAAGCGGAAGGAGCTTCAATCAGAACCAGGATGAAGGTTCAAGAAAACAACAAGCTCATGGACAAAGGTATGATAAATCCCAAGTCCAATGTCATTATTGCAAGAAATTAGGCCATTATGCCAATGAATGTAGGAAAAAGCAAAATGACATGAATAATAGGCAAAATGCTAATTTTGCAAAAGAAGAAGATAAGAGCCCAAAGATTGTGCTGTTAACATGTAACATAGCACAAGATAAACAAAATGATGTATGGTTCTTAGACTCAGGTTGTAGTAACCACATGATCGGAAACATAGCAATGTTTGCCAATATTGATGAAAATGTTAAATCTAAGGTAACAACAGGAACTAATAGTAAGATATATGTCAAGGGTAAGAGCAGAATCAGTATCCTGGCAAGAAATGGAGAACAAAAATTTGTGCCGGATGTATATTATGTACCTGGCTTGAAATGTAATTTGTTAAGCATTGGACAACACATTGACAAAGGTTACAATGTGTTTTTCAAAGATGATATGTGTACAATCAGAGACATACCTACAAGCAAGAAGATCATTACAGAGGTGCAGATGACCAACAATAGAATGTTTCCTCTCAAATTCAGAGCAGATTTGAAGGAAGAAAGAAATATTGTAGTTGTAACACAAGAATTCTTTCAAGAGGAAGTGAAAGATAAGAACTGGTTATGGCACTTGAGATTTGGACATCTCAGTTTTGGAGGCTTGAATTTGTTGCACATAAAGGGAATGGTAAAGGGATTACCATTGATTGAAAAACCGGACAACCTTTGTGAAGGCTGCATCTTGGGCAAACAACACAAAGAAATCTTTCCAGCAGGAAAGTGTATAAGGGAAAAAGCACCCTTGGAAATTGTTCACTCTGATGTATGTGCATCGATGCAAACACCTTCGTTTGCTGGAAACAAATATGTTTTGACATTCATTGATGATTACACCAGAAAGACATGGGTGTATGTGTTGAAACAGAAGAGTGAAGTGTTTGAGAAATTCCGCCACTTCAAAAATCTTGTTGAGAAGTAGTGTGGGCACTATATCAAAGTGCTTAGAACTGACAGAGGTGGAGAGTACATCTCCAAAGACTTTCTGCGTTTTTGCAGAGAGAATGGCATACAAAAGAAATTTACCACAAGGTATACACCTCAGCAAAACGGTGTTGCAGAAATGAAGAATAGGACCATTTTTGACATGGTCAGAAGTATGCTGAAGGCAAAACATTTTCCGCATGAGTATTGGGTAGAAGTTGTCACTTGCGCAGCGTACATCTTGAATAGATGCTTGACTAAAGCTGTCATGAACAAAATTCCAGAAGAAGCATGGAGTGGACGAATGCAAACAATCACTCACATGAGAGTATTCGGCTGTGTAGCATATGCACATGTACCAGATCAGATAAGGAAGAAGCTTGACAGTAAGGGGGAGAAGTGTGTCTTTATTGGCTACTGTGATGAGTCAAAAGCATACAAACTCTATAATCCATCCACCAAGAAATTGATAGTAAGCAGAGATGTGCAGTTCATTGAAGATGAAGCTTTGGATGGAAGCTTAGAGAAGACAGTGAATGTGAAGACAATTGTGTCTCACGAAGAAGAAGAGGAAGGGACAACAACAAATAATCCTTCCTTGGTGGCTCCTTCTCCACCACAGCAAGTACAAAAAACCACACCACAAGCTGGAATTCGAACAGCCTTGAGAAGTCAAGGAAGTGCTTCTCCAAGCACACCGCAGGGATCAGAAATATCCTCAAGTTCGAATGGAACTCCAAGCACACCAAGAAGACCAAGATTCAGAAATCTGAATGAGATTTATGAACAGGGAGAGGTAAGTAACAATACCGATCTGAATTCATTATTCGCTTTATATTGTCATGTTGATGACCCAATTCATTTTGAAGATGTTGTAAATGAAGATAAATGGATTGAAGCAATGAATGAAGAAATTGGTGCAATTGAGAAGAGTAAAACATGGGAGTTAGTGGACCTCCCTGAAGGCAAAGATGCCATTGGAGTTAAGTGGGTCTATAAGACCAAAAGAAATGCTGAAGGCAAGATCGACAGGCATAAAGCAAGACTTGTTGTGAAAGGCTACAAGCAGCAACAAGGCAAAGACTATGATGAAACCTTTGCACCAGTAGCAAGGATGGAAACAGTCAGAACAGTGTTGTCTATTGCAGCACAACACAAATGGAAGATTTATCAGATGGATGTTAAATCTGCATTCCTGAATGGAGTGTTGAAAGAAGAGGTTTATGTTGAACAACCTCCAGGCTATGAAGTTGAAGGCCAAGAGCATAAAGTCTGTAAACTGAAGAAGGCTCTTTATGGGCTGAAGCAAGCTCCAAGAGCATGGTACAGCAGAATAGATGCTTATCTGATTCAGAATGGGTTTGAGAAGTGTGATGGTGAACCCACACTCTACATAAAGGAGAATGACGGTAAGATTCTTATCGTTGTTTTATATGTAGATGATTTAATCTTTACTAGCAATGATGCTTCTCTCATTGCTGATTTTAAAGCAGTCATGAAAAGTGAATTTGAAATGACCGACTCTGCTCTCTAAGATACTTTCTTGAATTGAAGTAGACCAAAGTGAAAATGATATTTTCATTTTCGAAGCAAATATGTTAGCGATGTCGAAAATGTAAATTCCCAACCGTTTAACCGGTTGGACCAAGTCTTAATGGTAGAAAACTAATAAATAAAATAGTAAATAAGCGGCACTGGCCCATGGTTTTTCCTTTTTGGTTGTTTTGACCCCAGGTATTTGCCCCTGGTTTTCCCTTTGGTTGTTTTGACCCCAGGTATTTGCCCATGGTTTTTCCAAGTAGCCATCTATAAAAAGGGAAGGAGGAACGAGAGCAAGATATGGAATTTGATCTTCTCTTCTTTGATATTTTGAGAGCTCAAGTGAGTTTTCAAATTGTGGGGTTTCAGGTGAGACCCTCAGCCACTCTTCGGTGAAACTCGATTTCACCCTAAGGGGCAAACCCAATTTCGGTGATCTCCCCGAATACCATAGTTGGTTCAGTGATTTTATTTTAAGTTGAAGTTTTGCCAAGCGCATCAATTGAATGTCTTGTTATTTGCTTAAAAACCTCTCCATTATGCAGCTGTAATGACTGCGTGAGCTGGTCAATAAAATAATGGATAACTGGGTTATGTTTAAAGTTATTGTGAGGGTTTATTTGAATGGAGTTTATTGCCATTAATCATTTAAATGGTATTTATGATTCATTTTCAATTGAGAAGGTTTGACATGATTTTCTAGAATTTATTACGGTAGCATCCTTATTATTAATTTTTCTTTTAAGGTATATTACAATGGTATCAGAGCCTTATCTTGGCCAGCTGTGGGATGCCAAGAAAATAAAAGGGTATTACTGTTAATTGGGAAGGAAAAAGGGCTAGGAGTCAAGGAAAACCCGAAGGGGAAGAAAGACCCATGGGTGATCACGAGAATACCCAACTCGAAGCTGTTTTACAAAAGATCGCTGACGCTCAAGACACCATCATAAAGCTCCTTAAAGCACAGAGTGGGCAACCTAATGTGCAAAGCAATAATGGGGAAGGAGGTTCCCATTCAGGTGGGGATGGTCCATCGCAGGAGTATATCAATACTCGAAGCAGCCCTTTTAGTCGGCCAACCATGCCTCCATTTTTGGATGACTCCTCCAGGGAGCAAGACTGCCATTCACCTATTGCAGAGATAGTTACCGCCTGGATGAAAGAATATGATACATTGCCTCCCAACGTGAAAGCAACCCTGAGCATTAATGACTTTTACTATATGAGGAGCAAACAACAAAGGAAGGCAACCACATATGGGGGCCATCAGTCAAACATAGATCTAAAGAAAGTTGTGTGGAAGGTAACTCTTCCTTATTTTGATGGATCATCGAAGTGTTTAGCATGGTAATGGGTACAGAAACTGGATACATATTTCCAGCTCAATCCCATGTGGGAAAAGGATGCCATCAAGTATGCCACACTTCATCTGGATGGAGAAGCACACGAATGGTGGCAACATGGTATGACCACTCTGGGACATGCCAGTATCATCTCTTATACAGAATTCACACGGAGGTTAATAGAAAGATTTGATAGGAAGTATCCTGAGATATACTTCCATGAGCTAACCCAGCTCCGACAGACAGGGAACCTTGAATCTTATGTTGCAGAATTCCAGAGACTTGCAGTAATGGTTAACGACCTCTCCATGACTAGGTTGGTCATGTTATTTATAGAAGGGTTGTCAGAACCCCTACGAGGTTGGGTTAGGGCCTACCAACCCGCCACCTTGCAAGATGCAATCAACCGTGCAAGGGATATGCAGGATGCAGTACCCAAGAATAGATTCCTACCTACATTCTCTATTCCTCAAAAAGGGAAGGAAGTCGAGCAGCAACAACATGAACCATTTGGTAAGGGGAAGCTGGATGATGAGACCAGAAAAGATCTCAGAAGGAGAAGGTTATGCTTCTCTTGTCAAGAACCTTGGGCACCGGGACATCGGTGTACTAAAGGGAAGGCCCACTATATTGAAGTATTTTCTGAAAGCGGAGACGAGGAAGATGATCCAGAGCTCGATCAAGGGGAATCACAAAGCATGGGAGCAATACAGGAAGAAGTCCAGGAAGGAGTCATTGCCTCTCTCATAGGGTTCCCAAGATATCACACCCTTTGGGTTAGGGGCACCATACAAGGACAAAAGGTTACTGTGCTAATTGATGGTGGGGCCTCCCACAACTTCGTTGATGCAGAATTCGTAGCCAGAAAGGGACTAGCCACTGAAGAATTTGAAGGCTTCACAGTGTTGATTCCTAGAAAGAAAGAGCACAACCGCATGTCTTGCACTAAGATAGTTCCTAACATGAGCCTAGCACTGGGAAACTACAAAGTTACAGATAATTTCTTTGTTGTAGATTGCCCAGACTCTCACGTAGTATTGGGGGTACAATGGCTATATTCTATCGGAACTCATACAGTAAACTACCAAGACTTGGAACTCGCATTCACAGGGCCAGATGGTAAAAGGGTGAAGTTGAGAGGAATGCATGCATATCCTCCCAAGGTTGTGACATCCAATCGGATGGAGGCAGACCTCCGACAGGGGGATATTGTATGGGTAGTAGAGTGTCGAATCATGGAGAAGAAACCAGTAGAACAACACAAGGAGTACTCACATGATATTATGGCACTATTGCAAAAATACCGGAAGGTATTTGGAGATATTCCCCCAGGACGTCCACCTAATAGGGGATTTGAGCACATCATCGAACTAGAAGAAGGGGTCCAAGCTGTCATCACTACCCCTTATCGGCACCCCAAAGTGTACAAGGATGAGATAGAAAAGGCAATAAAAGAATTGTTGGCATTAGGATCAAACATAAAATCATCACCAGAATTACCACCATTAGATGAAGAGGGCCATCTTCAACTGGTTCCTGAGGAGGTGTTGGAGGTTCGAGGAAGGAAGCTTCAAAGCAGAATCATCCGCGAATATTTGGTACGATGGAAAGGTCTACCCGTCGAGGATGCCACTTGGGAAGGAGAAAGCATATTGCAACATCCAACATTGAAATTGCTTGAGGACAAGCAATTTTGGGCAAGGGGAATTGTAATATTCCCAACCGTTTAACCGGTTGGACCAAGTCTTAATGGTAGAAGACTAATAAATAAAATAGTAAATAAGCGGCACTGGCCCATGGTTTTTCCTTTTTGGTTGTTTTGACCCCAGGTATTTGCCCCTGGTTTTCCCTTTTGTTGTTTTGACCCCAGGTATTTGCCCATGGTTTTTCCAAGTAGCCATCTATAAAAAGGGAAGGAGGAACGAGAGCAAGATATGGAATTTGATCTTCTCTTCTTTGATATTTTGTGAGCTCAAGCGAGTTTTCAAGTTGTGGGGTTTCAGGTGAGACCCTCAGCCACTCTTCGGTGAAACTCGATTTCACCCTAGTGGGCAAACCCAATTTCGGTGATCTCCGTGATCACCCTAGTTGGTTCAGTGGTTTTATTTTAAGTTGAAGTTTTGCCAAGGCGCATCAATTGAATGTCTTGTTATTTGCTTAAAAACCTCTCCATTATGCAGTTATAATGATTGCGTGAGCCCGTCAATAAAATAATGGATATCTGGGTTATGTTTAAAGTTATTGTGAGGGTTTATTTGAATGGGGTTTATTGCTATTAATCATTTAAATGGTATTTATGATTCATTTTCAATTGAGAAGGTTTGATATGATTTT